>JAODAL010082816.1:0-11453 GCA_025379985.1 Phyllomedusa bahiana
GTAATTTGGGAAAGCGCCTGGCAATTAGCCAATAACAGGGCCGGGCCCTTTTTAAATCCCGGGAACGAGCGCGCGCGCGCCTTAGGACACGGGCCGCGCCCTCGGCCGCAGAGGGCCGACGGCACAGGAGCGGGGTCGGTAAGTCCAGGCAGACGCAGCCCCCCCGGCTCGTCCCGCGGCCAGCCCCCCCGGGCCCCGGGGGCACCCGGGGGGGGGCCCCAAAATTTTCCCGCCCCGGCCCGCGCCAGCGGCCAGGCCGTGACATTGGGGAAGTCAATGCAATCAAAAAAATCCGGGAAGAAGAGATTACCAACATGGACGAAGGAGACCGGGCCAGTGAATAGGGGGCCCCCCATTTTAAAAAATCGGTCAGTGCCACCCAATAACCATATTACCTCCGGAGAGGCAGTTTGGTTAAAGTCCAGGGCAATTGGGGACCCATGGACTGCTAAAAACGGGCTGATTTTACAGGCCTCCCGGTTTTGAACTTGTTGCGGGCACATGGGTACATGTTTCTAAAAATTCTTTCCGTCTTGGCCAACTGACCACCAGTAAAAAAGGGGCTATCGGGAACACGATTTCCAAACCCCTGTTTCCGGCTATCGGAACAAGTCCCCAGTTCAGCACCCTTTTCCGGAGCTGGGCGCACGAACGTCTTCCCCTGGGGTTTTATACGTTGGAGGGTTCACGGGAGCCGAAATATTAGACTTCGGGGGGTACATGTGCCAGAGGGGCCTTTTTCCTCCCACAAACATCCAAAGCACGAAAAAGGGGGCATCGCTTTGAATTCTTCTCCGCTGGTTGGAAATGGAAAACAAAATTAAAAACAAGAAAAACAAGACCACCGGGCTTGCTGGGTTTAGACTTTGTGCTTTTTTGGAGTAGAAAGAATTTAGATCGTGAAAATGTTTTACGGGATGCCGGCCCCCCTCCAGGGGGGGCCCACTCCTTTCCCGGGGAAAGCTTAAGGGCCAAAATTTTCCCGACCCCCCGATGTTATTTCTTTCAGCGGGCGAGAAATTTTGGGGAAAAAAACCCGCAGTTCCCTTGCCTTTGCCTTTTTTTGGGGTGAAACTGCCCCCCCCCTCCCGCAAGAGGCTCAACCCTCCAAGAAAAATGGTTTTTCCGTATCCCCCCGGGAAAAAGGGGACGAGGCGAAGCGGCCTTTACTTGGCAAACCCCTCTTCGCGGCTGCCCAACCGGGGGTTCCCAAAATTTTCCGGGTGAGGGCCACAAAGGGGCTACAAAATCAAGAATTGTTTGAATGCCTTATAATTCGCATCCCCGGGAAATTTTTATGCCCAAAGACGCAGCCACTAAGGACAGCAACAGTTTAGGGGGATTCATCTGTATCCCCTTTTCGAATAATGTATCCAAGAATCGGGAGCTGGGGCTGAAAGGAAAAGGGGATTTCCAAATTTGGCATAAAGGTGGCTGTTGAGCAAAAGCCTCAGAAGCTGGCGTACTTTGGGCGGTGGGACTCCGGATCAGGCGAAAAATCAGGATTCGTCTAATAAACACTATGCAGAACGAAGGTTTTTCGGAAAAAATCTTTAAAAAATTCCCGGAAGACCATGGGGGGATTGCACGGCCGAACGGGCATCACCAGGGATTTGAAAAGCCCACTCATGTTGAAGGGGCCTTTTTCCCCTCGCCCAATTTCTGATCTAAGAGGGTTTTACCCTCACAGAACCAACTTTGGAAAAAAATTTTGGCCCCCCCCGGGGGCGATCAAAATCCGGTGATGGGGTAACGATACTGATTTTTAATGATGATTTATTGAGGCGCGGTAATCAAACAAGGGTGCAGTACCTTCCTTTTTTTACCCCGAAGAAAAGCCGCACTCGCGGGTAATGATTTGGGAAGAACCTTTACGTAATTTTCTTGGGACTGGGCAGACACACCTGGTCTCGGGTACAGAGAGGGGGGAAAAACCCACCCCCGGGGAGGACAGAACCGGGCGCAGGTCAAAAGGTATCTGGGGGAAAAAGGAGGAAAAAACTCCCTTTTTCTCAAAAAAACATCCGGAAGTCCTGAACTGCCCCGGGTAGACCCGGTAGAGGTTTGGGGAGTTTCCCGTGGGGGAGGGGGGCACACCGGATGAGGTGCCTTTAAGCAGCGGACGGCAGTCACCCCCCAACAAAAATTTTGCCTGTCTTCCAGCCCCAGAAAGGGGGGCGTACGCTCACCCTTTGGAAGCCCCAGAGCAGTAACACGAAGAAGCGTCTTCTCTTAGTAAGGCTCCCACTGCAGAGAAAACCTTTTCCCTCCGAAATGGATAATCACTCAGCGTTCACCGCTACAAAACGAAAGACCGAGGTTTGGTCTAAGCACCACCGGTAGGGATATTTGGGGTTACCGGGATATGTCCATAAAATTCCCGCTGACGCAAAGCCCAGAAAGGGGGCTATTTGGAACGAGTCCGGCTTTTGGTCGATCAAAACCGGCACGTGAAAAAAAAGGAATTTCCACCCCTAGGGACGCCTCTCCCACAAGCCTGGGGAAATGCATTTCCCGAAGTTTCTGGCAAAGGGGGCACCCCTGGGGAAATTTTCAGGCTCCGCAGTAGAGACAAGGATCTCCTCAAACCCCCGTTAGCCTTGTGGAGTCAAGTGAGCCCTTTCACCTGCATGGCTTCTTCAACGTCCGGCAGAAAAGGGGGCCATAGAACACTGGGCAAAAAGGGGGAGAGGCGTGATCGACTGGCTCACTTTCCCCAAGAAAGCAGGGCGATGCGAAGGGCTAGATGGATTAGCTCACTCGGAAGACAAACCCGGTAAGGGAAACCTTTACTGGCTGGAGAGCCCTTTTTAACGAGGCACCCCCGCCTGCATTGTTCCAGGCCAATTCGGGGCCCATATGCAGAATTGCACACGGAGGAGTTCCCCGCTGCAGGTTCAGCAATGGGGTTTTGCTGAGGAGCCGGGTGGGTTCCTCGAACACACTTCGGAACTCCTAAGAAAAGTACCCAGGCAGCCGAGACGGAGTCACCTCAGCCCCAAAGAGAGTCCCCAGGCTGGGGCTTTCCCAGAAAGCAGACGACCACAAAGGGCCACCTTAACCTTTCGATGAACTGTCTGACCTGAGTTCCATGTGAAGAGCATTGGGGGATGAACCCCTGCAGGGCCCTTTGGTCCCCTTAAATTTCATCGGGAGACAACTGGGGCTTTTTGGGGGGTGAAAAGTTTCCACCTCTGCCCCGGACTGCCCCCAAGCCGACTGCTGCTGCGAGGGCGAAAACTTTCCACACCGATCAGCTGTTTAAACTGTTTCCTTTCGACGATTTCTTGTTCGGGCCACGATGGTGGTAAATTTACGACCTCCAAAAGACATCTTGGGAGGACCCCTGGCTGAATTTAGCGTCATTTGGGTTTTCCAAGAGGGAAACCAGAGAACGGGATCCTCGACCACCGCAAGCAAGGATCAGCCACGCCCCGAAGGATTGCGAAAAAGGGGCTTGCGAGGGGGATTGCTCCAGGTGGCAACCCCCACTGACTTGCTTTCGGGGCTGCCGAGTGTGGCCCCGGGGACAAAATCGTGGGGCGGCTTGAGTCGGGGACAGGAAGGGCAGGGGCGGGAACCCCATGGGTTTTGGTCGGGACGGAGGCAAAGATACGGGACATGGAACAAGACAAAACCAGGAATGCTTTCCCCTCTAATTAAAGGGGGACTACCGATTTGGGAATGTGGTAAAAAGGGGCAGGACTAAATAATCAGCGCCCGGTGAAACCAATCACTGGCGTGCTGTCCCTTTAAATTGAAATGCAATACTGCGCGTGCCCACTAGGGGTCAGCGAGCGCCCAAAGCAGAGCAGGAGCGTGGCGAGGTAAGTGGACCGCGCTGTGAACACGCCCGCAGCCCTCGCCCCGGGTCGCAGCGCTGCTCGCAGCGGAAGACCGCACCGTGCAAAGGTGTGCCTGCACCTACAAAAAGGTCGCAGGGGCACCGAAAAACAGGGAAAGTAGTTTCCCGCAAGGGGGTATGGTTTCGTCCTAATAAAAGGGGGGGGTTTGGGGGGTTTGGCCCGTTTCCCAAAAAAATTCATAGAAACTCTGGCAGGGGCCCTATTTTCATTGGGGAGGATAGGCGGATGACCAGGGTTCCATAGCACTACAGGAAAATCTTTTATTTAATTTACAGAAAAAGGGCAAATGTATGAAACTTGGCGCCCACACCCATTAAAAATCGAAATATAGGAGAAAGTAGAAACTGTCGAGGGGTTCATAGATCTAGGGTGTGGTATTGCCTGCATAGCAGAGCATATTTTTGGTGTATTCAAAAGTGCCGTGCCTTGTGCAAGTTTTTAGTACACGTTCATACATCTATAGAACGGGGCTTGGCATTTTTTGACACAAATACACCCAAAAAAAATAACGCACCCCACTTGTACAGTTCCCTTTTTTAACTTTTAATTCTTTTTAAATTTTATTTTAAAATGAAAAAAAGGGAAAGTTTTGAACATAAAAATATATATATATATATATATAATATATATAATATATATTTATTTTTTTTTTTTTTTTTTTTTTTTTTTTTAAATGTCTTAGTTTTCTTTTAATTTTACTTCAAATTTCTCTCTGGGGTTATTTTGACCACGAGGGGACAATGTTTGTACACTGTTCGTGATAAAAAATGTAAACAGCCCAAAAGGCTTCTTTGCCCTTTACTGCCATCCCACGATTTGGCACCTGGCAGTCTCAGGGGGAAGAGAGGTGGTCACCGCTACTTAATCCCTACAAATGTAGAAGAGTTTAGTTTGACCGTGAAATCAAGTCTTTCCGTGTTATCTGCTCTCTTAAACAAAGGTCAATATAAAGTTTGGATACCATTCTGTGCTGGATATCAAGAAATTATCTGTCAGTTAATCCGATATATCTGAGATGCTGAGGTTTTACACGGGACCATGGGGTTTAAAAGCTGGTATTTGGGGCATCTCGATCCTCTGCTACCCCGCAGGGGCCCGCGTAACATCACCATTACCTGCCTGGATGAGTATCTTACGGGTGAGGCCCCTCCATACCACATTACAAACCCATGCGTACTGTACTCTACCTCAGAAGGGCTAAGTCTGACACCATTTCTAGAGCTGGGGAAAGACCCAAGAAAGCTATCAGGGTAAGGCCCTTTTGCCTTCAAAAAACTTATATTCATATCCTACATTTCTAATTGAGAAAGTAAACAGGGGTTATTACAAGCCTTAAGAGGTAGCATGTGTTTGTACTGCACGCTCATAACACTCCCTATTCCCCTTTTGGACAAAAACCAAGGAAAAATATTTACTTCATACAAACTTAATTACGCGGGTGAAAAAGAGATCAGGGGAGGTAAAATATGCTGACATTACTTAGAATAGAGAGAATTATTTTTCCCCATGTACATGACTCACAGAAAGTTCGGGATATTTGGTTTTTGGTTGAAATTTCAGGATTGTCATAAGATAAAAAAAAATAAATAAATTAAATACTGCACTAAATGACCCATCTCTCCCCTTTAGATCACAGTCAACTGTTCAATGTTTTAAGGGCCTTTCGCACAACTTGATATCCAACAAGGAGCTTTAAAGCAAAATTCCCAACAGTTTTTGATTCCCCAATCGTCAAAAACATTTGGGGGGTCAATTGTGAATTGGGATTTAAACTGTCCTCCTTATCCTGCTGCCCCCACAGGGTGATATCATGAGACCAAGATAACACCTTAAAAGGGCTCATCAGGACCTTGCCTTCCCGGGTTTTAAAGCGGGAATGTTTTAGACTGAAGTGGCCACTGACATAGAGTGCACAGAGTGTCATCAGCAGGGTATCAGAGATACAGAGAGACGGGAAGATTCAGGGAAACCCAAAGAATGGATATACCTTGGCCCATTCAAACACTAAATTACCGTTTAAAATTGTAATCAATGCCCTGGGAAAAACCAAAATAATAAAATCCCAATACCTGGGGCCTGTTGGGGGTTTTCGTTTCTTTTTAACTTTTTGAGATGAGAAAAGCAAAAAAAATACACTGTAGCGGGAAATGTTTACATCTTCCATAAATTTTCCACCCTAATGCCAAAAAACTCTGATTTTTTTTGGAGTGGGTATTTTGGTTTAATTGTTTTTTAGTTTTTTTGTTTTCAATATAAATAAATCCCGTAATACCCGGAATAACCCGCCCCCGAAAATAACCCGAGGCACCTACTTTTTGCCACAAAACCGTAAAAGTTTAAATTGCCCTCAGAATAAGCCAAAGGGTAAAAAAATCCCGCGGCAACGGGTGAAAAAAAGGCCCTTTAAAGGCAGGTAAAGGTCCCCCTAGGCAGGTTTTTAAGGCGGGTATAAGTTTTTATAGGCAGTTATAGGCCCCCTTAGGCAGGCAAAAGGCCTGGAAAGGTCCCCCCGGCGGGTATAGGCTTTAAAAGGGAAGGGTATATTTCCCCCTAGGCAGGCTATAGGCAGGAATGGGTTCCCCCTGGGCAGGGCAATATGGCCCCCCCTACGCAGGCTATAGGCAGGTATGGGCGGGGTTTATTTTTCTCCAGGAAGGCTATAGGTTTTTAATAGGTCCTCTGGGTGGGGCTATAGGCAGGGAAAAGACGGGTATAGGCCCTATAGGAGGCTGTGGGGCGGGGTATGGGCGGGAAATAGGTAGGCGTAGGCAGGGAAATGGCAGGTATGGGTCCTATAGGTAGGCTTTTAAGGCGGGGTAAAGAAAGGTGTAGGTCCTATAGGAACCCGGGGGCGGGGTATAGGCAGGCATAGGCCTATAGGAGGCTGGGGGGCAGGGTATGGGCCCAAGGAAAATTTTTTTCCTATGGGTAGGCTGAGGCGGGGTTTTAAAACAAAAAAAAACACTTACCTGGCCCCCCCCTGCTCCGCCTCCTTGCTGCCGGCCCCTCCCCACCCCGCTCTCTTCGCCCTTCTGGGCCACAGGCGGTGATACCATCGGGCCGCGCACATAGCGTAAAGACATAGCACACTGCCTTTCCCCCGCAAACTCGCGGCCGACCGGATTCCCTGGGGAGCAGGGAGCCTTGCTCCTGCGCCGCAGTGGAATCTCCTGCCCCTGTGTGCGCCCCCGGGAGTCGCACACGGGGGAGGAGACCCGAAAACCCCCACACCTGGGCCCCGAAAGCGCCGGGGGCTGTCAGCTGTACTCCGGCCTTAAAGCAAATATGCCCCATGGGGAAAACGCATATAACTGAAGCGTCCCTTTTGGGCGAAAGGGGCCATCGCACGCCCAGAGCCGACAGTGACTCGAGAAAAACCCCGGGAGGGGGATTTTTTTTACACAATTTTTTTGCTGAAAAAAACCCGGGAAAAAAGAGTATATACGGGGTATATATCATAGTTGCCAACTTTTTAAAATGGGAAAAAACAGGAGACTTCAGTGGGGGGGGCGCCCCCCACGCGCCGCGGGAAAAATTTTTTCCCTGGACAACCCCCCAAATTTTCGGTATGCCAGCCCCTTCCAAAAAAAAGCCACACCCACCCACCTAACTGCATAACGGCTTTGGAAAAAGCCAGGGAAAACCCTTTTTAGCCAGGTAGTACCCCCCCTAACCAGGTATCCCCTTACCGGCCGGTAGATTCCCCCTTTTTGCCAAGTAAATGCCCCCCCTGGGAGCCGGTAGAAACCAAAAAATTTTTAGCCAGGTTAATGCCCCCCCTTTTTTAGCCAGGTAGGTGCCCCCCCATTGTTGCCAGGTAGGTGCCCCCCCTTGTTTTGCCAGGTATGCCCCCATTGTTTTTCCAGGTATGCCCCATTGGGTTTCCAGGGAGGCCCCCATCCCGTTTTTCCAGGTAGATGTCCCCCCTGTTTCCCCGGTAGTGCCCCCCCCTGTTGCTAGTAGGCCCCCTCTGTTGCCAGGTAGTGGGCCCCCCTCTGTTAGGCCCCGGTATGCCCCCCCCTTTTTAGCCAGGGAGTGCCCCCTTTGTTGCCAGGTAGTGCCCCCTCTGTTGCCAGGTATGCCCCCTTTGTTCCAGGTAGGCCCCCCTTGTTTTCCAGGGGGATGCCCCCATTTTTTGCCAGGTAGTTGCCCTCCCCGTTGCCAAGGTTGCCCCCCATTGTTTTCCAGGGGATGCCCCCCCTTGTTGCCAGCGGGAAAACCCCCCCCTTTTTTCCAGGTATTTCCCCCCATGTTTCCCTAATGCCCCCAATTTTTGCCAAGGGGATGCCCCCCTGTTGCCAGGTAGCCCCCATTGTTGCCCAGGGGGATGCCCCCCTTGTTTTCCAGGGAGTTGCCCCCTTTTGTTTCCAGGTAAAATGCCCCCATTGTTTTCCCGGGGATGCCCCCATTTTTGCCAGCTGGAAGCCCCCCCTTTTTTGCCCCGGTAGTGCCCCCCCCCCCGTTTCCAGGGATGCCCCCAAGGGTTTCCCGGGGATGCCCCCTCCCGTTGCCAAAGGTAGTGCCCCCATTGTTGCCCCCGGTGATGCCCCCCCTTGTTTCCCGGTTAAATTTCCCTCTCTGTTGCCAATAGTTGCCCCCTCTGGTTTCCATAAGCCCCCAAAAACTAATAAAAAAAAAAATAAAAAAATCCACTTACCTTTCCAGGGTCCTGCACGCGGCCAGCCCCCTGTCCCCCATCTTTTTCAGGCGGCGCCGGGGGAAAATGGGGAGCAGCCGCCCGCATCCCCCGCAGCCGCGGTCACTTCCCCCCCGCCGCTGACCATGTATGTACCGGGGCACCAAAAACCGGGGCCGGGCATACAGGGAGAGGAGGGAGGAGGGAAACGATCCCTCCTGCCCCTTTCCCCCCGGGACAGTGGGGACCGCGGGGGGGGTGAGCGGGCCCCCTGCGGGCCGTTCACCCGCCCGTAGGACGGCCCGGGGGCGCAAAAAAGTAGCCCCACCACGCTACTCTTCGCCGCGGGAATTTTAAAAAGGGCCCCCCCCCCTGCAAGGGGGCGGGAGGAATGCCAACTCCCCCGGAGGGGGGAAGGGGGCCCCAAATAGCGGGGCCCCCCCCCCAAAAACGGGAGAGTTGGCATGTATATGTGTGTGTGTGTGTATATTTCCCTTTCTTCAGTCTTCATTTCCATTTAAGGGGTCTCTACAGTCTTTATTCCCTTCTAAATAGCATGTCAAACCCTTGGGCCCGCTGAATTTGGGTTCAGTGGGCACGGTGCCGGCATTTACATCACCATTCAAAAGTGGGCAGCTTTGATCAGGAAAAAGCAGATGCCCTGTGACCATTTCCCCCCGAACAGTGGCTGCAGCAATGACATCACATTTGGAAGAACACATTAAACAGAAGACCATAGACACCCAGTAATAGGGGTCCCTGGATGGTGGAGTTGGTTCTATGGCCCCTCTACCAGCTGTGGGATGCAGTCAGCATGGATCCAGATACCTGAGACAACCTACCAGGACCTTATTGAGTATCTCCCAGCCAATCTTGCTGTGTCTGGCGGTCCCTCAAATGCCCCGGCCCACCCGCAGATAGTTTTTCCCGAAAAAACAAAATTTCGACATTTACCCGGTGGGTCCAAAGTGGTCCTGGGAAAAACAGGGCCCTCCTAGGCTAAAGAACTCAAGGCAAAGGGGGAAAAGTTTCTTATTCCCCTTTAAAAATGGTGTACCCCACTTTGACACAATTTTATCACCAATTTAAACCCTGCCCGAATTTACAAAAAGCTGCCCCCTCTTTGGTTTTTTTCCCCACTCCTTTTCCAAACCCCACGGGTTTTTTTAAAACATTGCAAAAGTACCTTGAGCTGAGCCTTCACCCCTGAAGTGTTGGGGGTCTGAAAAGGGCCCCAAAGAGGTAAATTAGTGAGGGTTTCCCCCCCTGATTAGGTCCCCTTGCCCGAAAGGGGGGATGGGGGTTAAACAGTTTTGGGTAAAAAATGTAACCCAAAAACCCCAAAAATTTTTTTTATATATCCCTTTAGTAGCAGGGGAAAGCTTTTCCCCAAAAAATTTCCCATGTGCCTTTTGAAAAAGTTTCCCTTTTGTGGCTGCTGATATTGGGTTTTTGGGGTTTTATATTTTCTTTCAACACCCCAAAGTGCAAACCCTTTCTCAATTTTTTTTAAAAAAGTTTTTTGGAAAGGGCAGCCAAAATTGTTTTTTAAAATAAACAAAAAACTATAAAACAAAAAAATTTCCCATGTATAAAAATCCCAAAAAATATTTATACAATTGCCAAAAACCTGCCCCCATAAAACCAGGATCCAAAGACTAAATATTGACACACCATGACCACATATCACCACCACATAGTGACTGAATAATACTGCAACACCATGATCGCATATCACCACCATATAGTGACTGAGTAACACAACCACACCATGACCACATATCACCACCACACAATGGCTGAATAATACTGCAACACTATTACCACATATTACCACCACAGGGTAACTGGAAAACACCACGGTACCATGACCGCATTTCACCACCACACAGTGACTGAATAATACCGCCACAGCATGACTACATATTTCCACCACATAGGGACTGAATAAAGCCACCACATATCACCATCACACAGTGGCTGGATTACACCGTCTCATATCACCATCACATAGTGACCTAATAATACTGCCATACTCTGCAACCATTTCTGGAAGAACACAAGTTGGTGGTGGCGGCTTCATGGTCTGGGAATGTTTCTGAGGCATTTTCTGGGCTACTTAACTATGTGGATGTTTCTGTTAACCAAAATTGGTATGAATCTATCCTTGCAGATCATTCTCCCCCATACATGTCTTGTCTTCCCTATGTAGGATGGGATCTTCCAGCAAGATAATGTAACATGTCACACGAATAGATATATCTGAAATTGGTTGGAAACACATGACAAACATTTCCAAGTACTACCTGGCCTCCTAATTCCCCCAGGCCCCAAATGAGCTTGTGTGGAAACTCTTGAATGATGGTTTTGGTTCTATGGACCCTCCAACAGCTGTGGGATGCAGTCAGCATGACTCCAGATAGCTGTGACTACTTACCAGCATCTTATTGAGTCACTCTCAATTTGTCTATCTACAGTCCGTGCTGCCCCCTAAAATGCCTGGCCCTGATCTGAGAGATGGTGCCTGCAACTGCTCCTTCCCACTTAAGTAAGCGGGAAAAAAAACACAATTGCACCATCGTTTTTATAAAGTTCACTCTTAGGTATAAATGACATGCTATCAGTGTGCGGCTCAATTTAGGAGTCAATAATTTTAACTTATTTTTCATAATCCTATTTAGAGATGGGCGAATTTCTCAAAAATTCGATTCGGTCACTTCGCCGAATTTTCCGACAAAATTCGTTTCGTTCCGAATTACTTCAGCACGAATCGCGTTAAAAAAGCGGCTATTTCCAGGCTGCACAGAGCCTGCAGGGTGCTGTAGAACGTTGTGCCATGCTTAAATAAAGCAGAGGGAGCTTGGTTTGGTCTTCAAAAAATGTTTGTTTTTTGGATGCACGCACTGACTGCCCGCCTTAGAATCGCTTTACTATAAAATGCCTGGGACCCC
>JAODAL010082817.1:0-11453 GCA_025379985.1 Phyllomedusa bahiana
GGTTTGTATGGTAGATGAGAGGCCCCAATGAGAAAAACCCCCTTGCCTTTGGTCAAATTTGTCATCGCTTATTCCACATTCTTTCCTATGTCTAGAAACCTAAAGAACTTGATTCCCAAAAAAGGGTCCAATGGTGTCATTCTGGGGGGTATGGTGATTTGTTAATTTAATGCTCCCTTTTTATATAAAACAAATCTGAGCTTCACCACCCAAGAGAGGTGGGGGGTTTTAAATTGAAGTTTATTCTACAAATTCCCAGAGCATTAATTATTATTTTTAGTTTTTTATTATATAATTATAATTTACTGTTTGTCAGTTTTAAACGTGTAACAATTCTCAACTACTTAATGTTATTGCTTCATCCACCGAGTATGGTTTTGGTTTGTGAATAAATAGAAAAATTAGAATACATGTTATGGGAATTTATTTAGTTTTTTTATTTTTAAAAATTTGTATTCATTACATCACCGGCACTTTATTGGTACACCATGTTTAAAAAGGGGTTGGACCCCCTTTTTGCCTTCAAAAACTGCCTCAATTTTTCGTGGATAGATTCAAAAGGGTTGCAACGATGCCAAAATTGGTCCCAAGGGGCCCCCAAAGGGTTCCCAAAAAAATTTTCCCCCCACACCAGACACCACCACCACCACCCGAACCTTTTTATCAAGGCAGGATGATCCATGCTTTCTTTGTTGACCCCAAATTCGACCCAAACCTCCGAATGTCGCAGCAGAAATGAGACTCATCAGCCCCAGGAAAAGTTTTTAAATCTTTACTTCCAATTTCGATGAGTTTGGGGCAAATTTGGGACCCTCAGTTTCCTTTTCTTAGCTAAAAGGAGGGGCCCCACCGGTGGGGTCTTCTGTGCTGAAACCCATCTCCCCAAAAATTTTTGCCGTACTGTGCGTTCAGAGATGCTCTTCTGCCTCCTTTGGTTTTTTAACGGGTGGTTTTTGAGTCCTGTGCCTTTCTATCAGTCGAACCGTCTCCCCATTCCCCTTTGACCTCTGGCTAAAAAAGGGCATTTCCCCAAGGACTGCCTCACTGGATTTTTTTTTTTTTTTCGGCCTTCCTGTAAACCCTAGAGATGGTTTTGCATGAAAACCCCAAAAGATCAGCAGTTTCTGAAATACTAGACCACCCTTCTGGCACCAAAAACCCATCCCACTTTAAAAGGCACTAAAATCCCCTTTCTTTCCCCATATGATGCTGGGTTTGAACGCAGGGATTGTCTTTGCCCTGTCTCATGCCTAAATGAAATGAGTTGCCCCAATTGATTGGTGATTAAAAAATTAAGTTTTAAAGAGCAGTTGGCAGGTGTACCAATAAAGTGGCCGGTGAGTGTATATTTCACTTTTGCAGCTATAAATATGTAACAAATAATGGGTTAGCAGGGGTGGGGAAGGGTAATCTGAAACACATAGACCGTTTTTTTACATGCACTAAAATTTAATTGTGTTGTTTTATGCCCTTTTGCTGATTTTGGTCTTTTTTATTTTTTAACGGGGTTTTATTAAAGTTTTCTACATGATTTAAATGAGCCTCATTTGGTTTTCAAGGGCGAAGCTGCCCTTTTCATTTTCTATGGGGGGCTTAAGGGGGTTTTACGTTTTAGTGTTTGTGTGTTCAGCTAATTTTCTCAGATTTAGTTTAAAATCCCGGGGGGTGTCCTCCCGTCAGAGGATTCTCCCTCCCAGGGGGCGTTCCTCCTCACTGAAGACTGTGACATCATCATTTTGTTTGAAGCAGGGGATGAGAAGGTTGTCGGATTAAAAGTCTGTAGCCTCCTGTCTGCTTATGTTGCAGCCTTTAGGCTCCCGCAAGCACCCGTTATATCTCTTATCACACAAATTTTCCTGAAAGCCAGCAATTTCACTTCTAGTGGTGTTTACCCCAAAAAGTACTGACAACAGCCCGAGATTTTAACCCACAAGGGGCAAATGTCAGCTTCAAGTAAAGATCCCTTTTCTTGCTGTCAATGAATGGGGAGTGAAAAACAATGGGGAAAAAGGGCCCCAGCTTTGAGAGAAGACCCTGCTAAACCCGTAACTAACTTGGCCTGGGAGTGGTGGTTTAAAATGTTAGCTTTTCAAGGAGGGGGGTTTGGGGTCTATCCCCTCAAAGTATTCCCCCCCCCCCCTAAATTTACCCATAAGTAGAGAGGATAAAATTATTGTCAATCTCTATAATGTATATATACCCATACAAGCTCCCCCTATATCATGTTCAAAACCCCCAGAGTACATGCATTGTAACAATGTTTAAAGTACTTTGGGGTGATACTGCGAGGATGGGCACTATATAGGGGGGGCTTTTGTGTGTTATAAATAAAATTTAGATGTCTAATAATATTTTCATTATTTACATATGTGTACAATTTATAAAAGAAAAAAAAAACTACGATGGGGGGTTGAACTCCCCCCCTGTCTTGCAGAGCTGTCACCCCCAAAATGCACCACACAAGAAACTTATCGACACAGTGTGGAATCCTTGTGTTATACATAAGATGATGACGTCTAAGGAGGCGGGGTTGGATTCATCTGAAAAACAGAACGCCCCATTTTCCCAAATGCCTTAAAGGGGTGACCTGTGGGAGGTGAATATCCTCTTGGCAAAAAACCCTTTAAAAAAGCCGTAATTGCCCCGATCCTTACTAGAGCGGGAGATATATAAGAGCCAGCAGACCCCTTTGGTTTCACTACGATTTTAAAGCTCAGAGGGGAGTAAACAAGGTGTCAGGCCCAAACACACGCAGGGGGCGTGGCCGGGGCGTTTCCTGTCTAAGGGCGTATCCCAACAGGCTGAATGAAATGTCAGCCAGCCAATCACAGTGCAGGGGGCGTGTCTAGGGTGCGGGAACCGTCCAGGGGGCGTTCTGACCAGCAACAGCAGAAATAGAACACAGATTTACAGAGAAGCTCATATCTGCTAAACCAAGTGACAGAGGTAATGCAACCCAATTACAAAAGTGCTTATTTTTACTGTCCCCATAATCTGAGACATGATCTTTGTAACGATAAAACCCCTTTAAGGTTACTATTTTGCATATGAAAGTTAAAATTGTGCCTATGAAAGTCAGAAATTTTGCTCCAAGATTTGAACATAATGCCATTTTCAACTGTTCAGGAGAAAGAGGAATGGGGTTTACCTAAACCAACACTCTGTCCATGTAAATGCAAAAAGGTGAATCCGCTTGTTTAATTGGAAAAAAGAGCATTCAGTGATCCAAACATTAAAACAGGTGAACTCTTCAACCATTTATTAAATATAAAGTATTTCATAAACGGGAGTACAACCCTCACATTTTTTTTTCACATTGTATTATAAATTTTCATGGGACAACACTGAGCATATGACACTTTGAAACAATGTAAAGTAGTTAGTGTACAGCTTGTATAACAGTGTAAATTTGCTGTGCCCTCAAAATAACTCAAAAAAAGCCATCAATGTCTAAACCGCTGGCAACAAAAGTGATTACACTCCTAAGTGAAAATTGACAAATTGTGCCTCATTTGCCATTTTACCTCAATGATGTCAAGAGACTAATTACTGATACAAAGTCTCAGGTGTGAATGGGGAGCAGGTGTGTTAAGTTTGATGTTATTGTTCTCCCGCTTCCTTTAAACTGGTCACTTGAAGTTCAACATAGCACCTCATGGCAAAAAACTGTCTAAGGATCTGAAAAAAAGATTGCCAACACCCTAAAACTGAGCTGCAGAATGGTGGTCAAGACAAGACAGTGGTCTAACAAGACAGGTTCCCCTCAGGACAGGCCTCTGCAGTGGCAAAACTGTCGCCGTAGCAGCTGTAGTGGCTGCTATGGGGCCCGCTGCCACAGGGGGCCTAGCTACTGCGTCCCACCTTTGATTCCCGGGACTGTATGGTCTTAGCGCTCTCCCCTGCCACTCAGCCTATTGGGCAAAAGGCCTTAGACCTACTAGGCATTGGCCGCTAATACTGATGCAGGCGGCGCGATTATGTCACATCTTCTCGCCACCTACACAGGGCTTCACAGGTAGAAACCGGCCTGCCACTCTTTACGTGTCGGGGGAAAAGAGAGAGGGGTGAGTTTATTTTTTTTCTTTTCTTTAAGCTATGTGGCCCACCTCCCTACCTGGGGTCCACCTACCACCTACATAACTGGTGTCCACCTACCTAACTGGGGCCTGCCTACAACCTACCAAACTGGGACCCACATATTGCTTACCTAACTGGGGTCCAATTACAACCTACCTACCTTGAGCTCACCTACTTACCTAACTGTGGCCTACTTACCAACCTACTTGAGGCCTACCTATTTAACTGGGGCCCATATACATGGTTTCCTACTATCTACCCACCTTTAAAACCCAAACCACCTACCGGGAAGTACCAACTACTTACCCCAAAGGGCCCCAACCCCTAACCTGCCTGGGGCCCCAACTTTCCCTAAGAGGGGGCCCACCAACCTTTTTCTAAAAGGGGGTCTACCCCACCTAAAAAGGGGCCCATCTACCTGGGGCCTTGCCCAAAATTTCCTATCTGCCCCAAGGGGCCCTTTCCCAAATACCTACCTGGTTATAAGGGGTTCGAAAGAGTAAAAAGAACAAAGCGTAGCACAATCTCCAGGGCCTTTGTCCACCTGTTCCTCCCCACCCCCCGAAGGGGAAATGTCCTTTTTAAGCTATGGCCGTACCCCCAAAAAAAACCCCCCCCCCATGGGAAAGTTTTGTTCCCGAGGTTGGGGAAACATTGAGGAAAAAAGGGGGGATTCCCGAAAATATTTTTTGTACAAATTCCTGCCCGGGGCAAATATTTTGAGGAGAAGTCATCATTGAGGGCTAAAAAGCATAATGCACAAATTTGTGTGCAAATGGAATCTACTGAGGGTATGGTCACTGTATTGTGGTGGCGTTGGGAATTTAAGGAAAAAAAAAAACAAAAAATCCCCTTTTATCAATTTCATTTTTTATTAAGCCCCATCAGATAGGGTTTTTTAGAAAATGCTTTTACTGCTATACATCCTTTATCGAATTTTCAGATATCCCCCACAAAAGCTTTCCTTGAGACAGATACAGGTCCGCTAGAACCAAGAAAAATTCCCAAAGGGCTTTTCCTCCCCCCCCAGATGGGTCAAGGAGAGCTTTTGGAATGTGTCATTTTCACTAAAACTTTATACGTACATGCAAATTTTAACTTGTCTTTTTTACAACCCACCAAAATTTAAACCCAAACATGTGGGGATAGAAAATTTATGTGATTAAAAAAGTTTTTATCCGGGAAAGAATTTTTTGTGTTAAAAAAGGGAAACAGTCCGAAAAAAGGAAGTTTTTGGTCATGTTTCTCGAGCTCTTTTCTGCCGGCAGCAATTAAAAAATAATATAAAATTTTGGGGAAAGGGGGTATTTAATTTTGGAAAAAAGGGTGGAAAAAAAAGGGGAAAATTTTTCCCCACCTGATTTAAATCATCTTGACAGTGTTGCCGTGCTCTCAAATGCCTGAAGGGAAATATCCCGGAAAGGGGGGCTGACCCTTACCCTCGACTTCACAGTTTCCTGGAGTGCCCGGGGAAACACTTGGGGCCCTGGAAAAACAACCCCACAGAATCAGGTTTAAATTTTACTTTTTTAAAAAAAAAAAAGATCCCCGTGACATTTTTTTTCAGACATTCTTAATTTAAAGTCTTTTGGGGGGTTTTCGCCTCCCTTTGGAACCTGGTAAGAGTTCCCGGTTGGCCCTCCAGGGTTTTGCTCTGGGACATGAAAAAGTACAAAAGCCGGGTTGCCTTTAAACGCTACCAAAATTTAAAGCCTGCTTTTTTTTCTGTAAAGTAAACATGACTCAAAAGGTATTTTCCCCTTTTGGGAAACATATTTTCAGTGGGAGGGTTTAGGAGCCGGGGTCCTGATAGAAAAAAAAAATTTAGAATCAAAAGATAACGACCTGGTAGCGGGGGACCGAAGTCCCGTCATAAGTTATATTTCAGTTTTTATAAAAGATACAGTTAAACAATATTTGTTATAAAACAAACGTCTGCATTCCTGAAGAGAACTGGGCCCAAAATTTCCAAAAGCCGTTAAAGTTATAGACAAACGGGTCTAAGAAAATGGGTTTAAAGGGGTAGCCTAAGCCTGTTAAAAAGACGAAGAATTTTTGGGTTTTTGATAAGCCTGTTAAAAGACAGAAGATCCTTGGGTTTCCCGATAAGCCCCGGGGGGGTTTTAGACAAATGATCTGCAAATTTTTTGAGAAAATTTGAGATTACTGCTGACAAACAAAGACATTGAAATTTGTGTTTAAAGGGATGTATGGGGGGTTTTAAAACCCCAAAATTTCCCGTTGTTAATTTGGTTTCCCGTTTTACTTAGGGAAAAAAAACTGCATTCAGGGTTTTTTTTATATTCAAGCTACATCACTTTGTTATCTTTCACACGAAATTCGGCAGAGTGTATAACCCTTTGGGTTCGATTTAAAGCATCTGTTTTAAAGGGGGGGTTTTCCCCTGCAGCACTTTTTTTCCCCCTCCGTATGGCGTACGGGGAAAAATTTAAAAGCGCCGATCAAAAGGTGCAGTCGGAGTTTAAATTTGGGGCGAAGGAGAAAAAATAAAAAATATAAAAATAGAAATTGAGAGAAAAAAATTTAAAACGCTTTTTGTTAACAGCATAAAAACCCGGGGATAAAGCTAGCATTTGGGAAAACAACCCGAAAGAAAATAACCCATGTCCTTGGGCAAACATAATTACATTGAAAACTGGAAAGTATAAAATAAGAAAGGGTTTGAGGGAAAAAGGCCAAAATGGTAAAAAGAGTTTTGCTGCCCCCCATTTCCCAAAATGGCGACTTTCCCAAAGTTAGTGGACTGACGTCATCCCAAAAACCCTTAACGGGTGAAAAAATTGCGTAGATTGTGGGGGAAACGTTCCCAAAACTGGGTCACACCTTGATTACCTCAATCCTGCCCCTCCCGGGATTCTTCCCCCAACATTTTGATGAGCGATTTCCCTTTACTAAACGTCAAACGGGTCGATAGTCGATATCGGCAAATTTTCAAAAAGATACCGAATGTCGATTAAAAAATTATCGCCGATTTAAACCCTTAAAATCCAAAGGGAGAGGAAAAAACACCTTTATTCCTTACCAAACCCCAAAAAGGGATTTTAGAAGCTGGAATTTAAAATCCACAACAGTCAAATGGATATGATTACATCTTAAAACAACACACTTTGGGTTTATAAAAGCAAAAGAAAAAAACTCACAACCATTCCCCTATCCCTATCTTGCACCCCAGCATGACCCTTAAAACCTTCCCCTGCCCACAAATTAAAAAAATGCCAAAAAGGGAGGTTTTGAAAATTTTAACCAAACATTTTACTTGAACGGAAAATTGAAAATCCCTGTCTTGGGGGAAAGCAGCAAAGACCCCAAACCTCCCTGAACCCCCGATTTTAAAAAATGGGCCCCAAAAAAAAGGTCTTTTAAAAACCCCCATTTTTAAATTGAAAATGGACATTGACATCCCCGGGTTCTGTACCACAAAGACCATTAAACCTGTTCCCGGGCCCCCCAATTTTAAAAAGTGCCGGGGAAAAAGGGGTTCCCTTTTAACCCCCCATTTTTAGTTTTAACTGGGGCAAGACTAATTTCCCCTTTTGGGCCACAGCAAAGAGCCCCAAACCTGCATGACCCCCAATCTAAAAATGTCGGAAATAGGAGTCTTTTAACCACCATTTTTAGTTGAACTGGACATGGGGGGGGGGGGACCCATACCTTTTTCCCGTACCCAACCAAACATGACCCCTAAAAAATGTTTGACCCCCACAGAAACACAAAGTGGCACTAGGGTATTTTGTTCAGTTTACTGTCAAATTTTGTAAATTTTTTTGGGGGAAAATGACATTTGTTTTTCCCGAAATTTAAATTTTTGGGAAATTTTTAAATTTTTAAAATTTTACATTATTTATCATTTTTTTCCCTTTTTTTCCCAAGGTGATAACATAAAAAACATACACCCCCCCCTGCAGTTTTTAAAGGGTTTTTTTTTTAAACCTGTAGATGTGTCCCAAAATTTGTCCCCACCCACCCCATAATTTAAAAAAATTGTCCTAAAACATCCCCCAAAACACTTCTTTGTTTGAAAAAAACATTTGCCCCTCCTGCTTCTGAGAGTGAATTTAGGCCAATCAATTCAAAAGGGTTTTTAAATTTTTTCCCCCCAAATCCTTCTTCATTTTTACCGGACAGACTCCCCTGGAATCAAAAGATCGACCCCATAGTGACTCCAGCCCCAGAAAATTTTACGCCTCAAATTGTGCAATTTGGGTTTTCCCGGCCCTGGGCCCTTTTTTGACACCCACTTTAAACCCACAGAAATCACCTTTTTTCAAAATTTTGATTTTTTTGAGAAAATTTGAAGCTCTCCTAATTTCCCCTTTTAAAGGGGAGAGCCAGTGTGCCGTCAAAACCCCTCTTTTTAAAAACGGAAAATCCCCGCTGCCAGGGGGCCCGACTTAAAAGGGGGGTGCCCGGGGGAGAGGCCCAGGCTAGCAAACTGTTTTAAAAATTTTTTAATACGGGGGTCCAGCCCGCCAGGGAAAGGGCTTACAAATGGGTGCGGTGGGGGGCCCAGGGGTAACGCCCCGCCCTCTATTTAAAACGCAGGTTCAAAGCCAGGGCCGGAAATTTTAAAAGGTTTTGGGGCGGTGGAAAGCCCAGGCTGGCGTTTCCGTCATCTATTTACATGGTAAAAAAAGCCCTTAAAAAAAGCAGCAACGAAAAAATTTTGCTGAAGCAGAGTGCCCGGGAAATTTTGGAACCTCCAAACCTTCCCAGTACAAAAGTCAAACCCAGGTAGCGCTTGCCCCTGCGTAAAAGAAAACGGACCAATTGAGTTTCCACTTGGAAATACGGGGGTTAATGCTCATTTCCCCCGGTGCCCTTTTTTCCCTTTGGCATTCTTTTTCTCCCTTTTTCTTTTCAACGTGCTGGAGGAAAGGGTTTAACCCCCCCCCCCCTGTTCTTTTGTTTTTCTGGGCCCGTGGGTCCCCCTGCTCCATGTCCTCTGAATAACCTACCTCGGGCGAGTCTTCCCCGTACCTCCCTTGTTTCAATTCAGAGGAATTTTTTTTTCCAGCTATTTTTTAAAAGGGAAGTTTTTTTTAAAATATTTTTAAAAATTTTAGAAAAAAAACATTTTTTTTAAAAAAAAGGGTGGAATCCCACCATGTCTTTGTTTCTCTTTTTTAAATTTTATTTTAAAAGGGTTGCTTTAAACAGGGGTTGGGGTAGCTATTTAAAGATCTTGCAAAAACAAGTCATTTTGCAATATGTGTCCATTTAACCGTGTCCTAAACCCATTCCTGTTTTTTGACCAAACACCCTTTACCCCTTTAGCCACTCTTTACAATTGGTAAGAAAAAAAATTTCTGTTAAAACCACATTTTTTCAATAGGACCTGTATCCCCAAAACTTTCAAATTTTACAGCAAAAAAGCCCCCAAAAAATTTAAAACATGGACCCATACCACTTTTTACAAATTTTGAAGAACAAAAAGTCAGTTTTAAAAAAAATTTTTTTTTTAATAGGACCCTTGGGGATTTTGCTTTTTTTCACAGCAAAAAAGCCCCCAAAAATTTTAAAGCATGACCCTTGACCACTTTTGGAAAAATTTGAAAACAAAAAAGTCTGTTAGAAACAACATTTTTTTAAAAATAGGACCTGTATATTGCTGCATGTCAAAAAGCAAAGTGCCCCCAAAAATTCAAAACAAATTTCCCTTGAGCCAAATTTTTTACAATTGTGGAAAAAACAAATTGGGCGTTTTGAAAAAACATTTTTTTATAATAGGGGGCCTGTAGTATAGCTGCAAATTTTCAAGCAAAATGCCCCCAAAAATTTCAAAAACTTACCCCTTTTTCCAAATTTTTTGGAAAAAACAAATTTTTTAGAAAAAAAAAAACAAATTGGGGGGGGGGCCTGGGGGGGAAAAAAATTTGAAAAAAAAAACATTTTTTTGAAAAGGACCCATAGTGTTACTTTGCAAATTTTAAAGCAGCATGACCCCCAAAAAAAAAAAATAATTTCTCACCACTATTAAAAAATTGTTTTGGGGAAAAAGCCCCCTTTGAACCACATTTTCTGTTTCCCCAAAGGACCATAATTAAAGCTGTATCTCACAGCAAAAATTTCCCCCAAAAACCCCCTTTACAATGCAAAAACTTCCCAAAAAGGAAAAAAGTGATAAAAAAGGAATTTTTGGGGTTTTTCATTTAAAAAATGCTGTCTATTACAGACTCCTCACACAAAAAAACCCAAAACAAAATGAAACTGTTTGGGAACCGAGAATAAAAAAATTGGGAGTACGAAATGATCAAATTTAAAAAAAAAAGTTTTTAAGAAGAAAAAAATTTTTGTTTGAAGGGAATTTTGAAGTTTGATTCTTTTTTTGATGAAAATCAAACGGGGCCCCCAAATTATCTGTGGGAAAAAACCGGAAAGGTTGTCTGTAAACAAATCCCCCCACTGTCTGAAAAGGGCCCCTCCGAAAATGACTGGATGCTGGGGAGGACAACACCTCTAGGGGTGGCAGCGGGGCTTTGGGGCCCTTTGTCCTTTTTTGGAAAAACCCAAAAGCTATTGGGGTCTGGAAAAATTTCAAAAACATCGGGTTTGGGTTGGGGGAAAAAGCAGATATCGGCACCATGATCTTAAAGGGTGATTTTCTTTTGTGTTGGGTGGTGTGCCCTGCAAATTTCATGCGGTTGGGCGGGGGGGTAAATAAATAAACGCCAGAGGTCCCCCCAAATTTGGTTCTTGGCCCCCCTTTTCCTGCGCTGGGTGGGGGCGGCTACCGGCTACTTGGAACTCTACTGCGTCAAAAAATTCGCTTTAAAAGGGGTTCCCCCGTGACATTTGGGGGAACCCTGAAGCAGACAAAACAGATGTCTCCTTTTTATCAATCAGCAAAGGGCTCCCTTTCCTGCATTTTTCTCTCTATTTAGGTGGGGAAAGGAAATCTGAGGGTTTTTTTTTAAACCGGGGATCCCGGAGGGTGCCACCCATTTAAATGGTTTTTTCATTTGATTTCCTAAAATGGGGAGGAAAACATGTTGGAAAATTAGCATCCCCAAAAACACTCATTTGGGGATGGGGCCTTGATTTTCCCAAGCCCTTTGGCGAAAGGGGGAAAAAGCAAAATGATCTCCCCCACCTTCCCCCTCCGCCCCAAATTCGGGGGCCAAAAACTCTTTTCCCAGGCCCGGGACTCGGTAAACCGTTGGTTCAAAAAGAATAAACCCCCCTCCTCCTCCTCCTTTCCCTTCCCTCCGGCACCCGCTTTCCCCACAGCCCTACTTGCCTCAGATGAAGCACCCAAAACTGATGTGCCGCCTTGGGACTAGCCCTGGACCCCGAACCAAAAAGGGCCCAATGAAAAACCGTAAAATTGTGAAAAATGGGCGGGCCCCCTTTTGGAT
>JAODAL010082818.1:0-11452 GCA_025379985.1 Phyllomedusa bahiana
CCGGGTTTTGTCTAATGACTCCCCCAGCTGTGCTGAAGGTCCCCAGATATGATTGGGGGCTGTGGGCAGGACAACCCCTCAGGGCGTGGCGATAGCTCGGCCATTCGTCCTTTTTGGATACCCAGAAGTCTTTGGGCCCCAAAACACATACAAAAACTCGGTGTTGGACGCAAAACGCTGCACCATGATCTTAGCGGGTCCTGTGTTTTGGATGTGTGCCCGCATTGCAGGTTGGTGAGGGGGTAAATAAGATCGCCAGAGGCACCCATGGGGTTCTGCCACCTTGCCTCTGCCCCCGTACGGCTACTTGGCCTTACTGCTGTCACGATGCTGATGTTGTTCCACCGGCATTTGAAGAACGTGAATCAGACACAACAGATTCCCAGTTGATCAATCAGCAAGGTCTCCATTTCCTGCATTTTACTCTCTTTTTGGGTGGGTGGAAGGAAAGTGCTGATTTTTGTTTTGTACCGGGACCGGAGGGTGGCCACCCATAACTGTTTTTTCTTTTTAGGGCCTTAAGCGGGGATCATTTGGGAGGAAATGGACACCCCAAGCCTCATTGAGAGATGACCTTGATTTCCCAAGCCCGGGTCGAGGGGCACAAAAACGATCTTCCTCTCTTCCCTCCCCCAAATTCACGCCAACCTTTTTTCCAAGGCAGGGACTCGGAACTCGGTGTCTAGGAATACCCCCTCCTCCCCCTCCGTTTCCCCCGGGCACAGCTTCAAACAGCCCTCTTCCCTAAGATGATGCACCCTGAGAGCCTAGTCCTGGACCCCAAACCCATGCCAAATGAGCCCGATAAAATTGAGAAACTGTGGGCATTGGGTTTCGACGGAGAAAAAGGGCCCGTGTCCGCTCTGTTTTCCGTTCCTCCTCCGTCGCTGGGGGGCCCTGTTGTTTGAGGGGCCCAAACACTTTCCAAAACTAAATCACCCAATGCTCATGCTACAAGGGACGTCCACTGCCCATTTTGGGTGCTTCTTCAAAACTGAAGAGGTGCAGAGCTCTTTCACCTGCCCCACTTCGGGGTCAACACCCCGAGGTCCGCCGCTGCTTGTCGGGCCATGTGTCACTTCGTACGGGGTTAATGGCATTGCGCTGCTCCCCAAATCGTGGACTGGGGAGGGGAATTCCAGGGGGTTTCCCACCCCTAAACAATGAACGTTGACGGGAAGCCGAGGACACGCAACGCGCCAGGGGGACGAAGCGGGTTGAACGGCGAAAGTGCGAATTTAAACTTCGACCCTTCCCAGCAGGCAGCCCAGCCCCGGGACTCTTTAAAATTTCGGACAAAAAAGGTTCATGCAGTGCCACAAGGGTGTGCTCCAGCCACCGATCTTAAGGGCGGCCAGCAGTTTCCCCGTTATTGCACCCACCTTGCCCGGACAAGGTTTTTGTCACCCAGCCACGCTCGTTTCCGTTGCAGAAGCTGTCCACAGCTCCTGCCTGTGTGGGACGGTCTCCAAGACAGATTAATTTCAACCGGCCGGGTTTCTTGGGCACGTATGCCCCCAAGGATTTTTGGGGAAAGAGCCCTGCATCACCCTGCGGTCTTGAAGAGCGTGCGCTGAGCCTGAGAGCCCCGTCACCCCAGAGCATCCACCCAGCTCACCCAGTGGCTGTCACAGAGATATAGCGGCTTGGCTTGTTTACAGCCAGTGTTGGTGGTCAGAGGACTTTTCCCGGCCACAGATGCAGACAACGCGCTTGAAATTTTAGATGACACTGGCTGCCGGGGAGGGAGGTTTTTTCTGGCAAAGAAATCCCCTGCCGGATCTGGTTTTTGGGGGCGGCAAGGGCCAGAGTGGCGGAACCCACTGTGTCCACCAGAGGGAAAGCAACTTTTCCCAAGGGCCAAAACCGGGGCAATCCCCGACATTCAGGCTTTTGGCTTTGGGGGATGGTTTGGGTTAAAGGTTTTTTTCTGCCCCCCAAACCGGAAGACAAAGGGCTGGTGCTAACGGGCGTTTTTTTTTACGGCGTGCGGGGCATCAAACCGGGAGGAAAAAGGGGGGTAGGAGGGGGTCTCTGTGGCGGTGGACTCGGGCGCGGTGGAGGCTGAAGCGGAGGCTGACCCCTGTCATGACTCTGGGGAGACATGGGCAGCTGGGAACGTTTGGGTGGTGGCGGGGATGAGGCGGAGACAGAGGGGGGGAGACAGTGTTGGGGCCCGCGCGGTCTGGCCTTTTTTCCCAATGTTGCCTCCATTTAAACTCTGCTTTCGCTCCCTGTGACTAGAAGTTGGGGGTGGTTAAAACCCCACCAAAGGGTTCTTCCCTCACTTTGCGTTAGGGAAAAAGGCGGCATTTACTTTGCTGGAAAATCAAGCTTGCTCAAAAAAGGCCCGGGGGGCCTTGAAAAGTCCGGGACTTTTTGACGGCGAAAAACGGGAGGGGGGTTTCCGCTGACCGTGGCTGGCGGAATCATATCATGGACTTCTGCGACCGCCTTCTCCCTTTTTGAGGCGGGACCCATACTGACACTCCCCCATGTCTTCTCCTCTCCAGTATAAAGGGGGCCCCCGCAACAAATTCTCTGAAAGACCATTGGATCCGCAATTCGCATCATCATCACCAAACCCAGGTGATTTCGTCGCCTGAC
Source organism: Phyllomedusa bahiana (assembly GCA_025379985.1). Lineage (NCBI taxonomy): Eukaryota > Metazoa > Chordata > Amphibia > Anura > Hylidae > Phyllomedusa > Phyllomedusa bahiana. The sequence continues at coordinate 2,608 of JAODAL010082818.1, forward strand.
ATTCTGCACCGGAGCTGGGGGGCTACAGCAAGAGGGAATCCCAAGGCTTTTCCGACCCCCCGGGATTTTGCCGATTGCCGGGTTTCCCTTTCTCCCCCTTTGATGACATCAGTAACTGGGGGGGTCAGAGAAAGGAAAAATCTCCTCTTTGCCTTTTGATTTTTTAAATATGCCTTCTACCCCCCCCGCATTTTGTCATCAAAAGGCTTCAAAAAAGGTTATCCCCAGTGGTGGGTACACGGGGGTTGACATTTGAGCGCTTCATGTTGAGGGTGCTGATGACGACAATTTTGTGGCCGTGATGGGGGGACGAGGAGGGAAGATGCTGGATGCGGTTCTTAACACAGAAGGACAGATTGGCGACCTGTTCGGACTGAGATTAAAAGGGGGCCTGACCCAGCGATGACAGGCCTGACGGTCCTGCAATACGATCCGCTGGCATGGGGTTTTTCGCCAGCATGGAAAGGAGCACTTCTTTAACCCCCAACCTCCCCGTCCACCCCCCTTTGCTGCTTACCACCTAATTCCTCCCTGTTCATAAATATAAAAAATTTGAGAAGGTATGGAAGAGTTTTGGAAATCCTTTTTTAAAAATGGCAAATCACAGCTATTTCAAATCCCCCAAAACAAACAAAATTGCTGGATTCAAATTTAACTGCAAAATAGATCTATCAACAAAGTTTTTACTAACCAAAAGTGAAAAAAAACCTGTCTGAAATGTATACGATATTTAAAAAGGTATTTTGGCACCTTTCAATTTACCTGTGGGGGCTGCAAAATTCTGTATTCCCCCTTTTAAATGCAAAAGGTGCCCAATGAACAAAGCTTTGTGCCCAAAAAGGAAAAAAAAACGTATTGAAATGTATTTGGGAAAAAAAAGGTATTTTGGGCACTATCAACACTGTGGTACTACAAAATTGCTGTTTCACATTTAACGCAAAGTACTCTTTTAACAAAGTGTACTGCGCCAAAGTGAAAAAACACGTATCGAAATTATTCGGATATAAAAGGTTTTTTGGCACCCCTTTCATTCACCCGTGGTGACTACAAAATTGCGTATTCACATTTATGCAAAGTAGCTCATCAACAAAGTGTACTGCGCCCAAAATGAAAAAAAAACGTTCTGAAATGTATTGGATAATAAAAGTTTTTTTGCACCTTTTAATTCACCTTGGTACTACAAAAATTTCTGTTTCACATTTAACGCAAAATATCTTCAACAAAGCTGTACTGCGCCAATAAAAAAACACGTATCGAAATGTATTTGGGTAATAAAAGTTTTTTTTGGCACCTATCAATTCACCTGTGGTGACTACAAAATTGCTGTATTCACATTTAACTGCCAAAATAGCCTATCAACAAAGCTGACTGCGCCAAAATGAAAAAAACAATCTGAAATGTATTCGGATAATAAAAGGTATTTTTGGACCTTTTAATTTACCTTTGGGGACTAAAAATTGCTGTATTCACTTTTAAAAGCAAATAGGGTCTATCAACAAAGCTGTACTGCGCCAAAGGAAAAAACCGTATCGAAATTATTCGGTAAAAAAAAGGATTTTTTGGCACCTTTCAAATTCCCTGGGGGAAAATCAAAATTGCTGTATTCACATTTAAGTGCAAGGGCCTCAAGAAAAACTGTCTGCGCCCAAAATTTTAAAAAACACGATCGAATTTTATTTGGGTAAAAAAAGGTTTTTTGGCACCTTTCAAACCGTGGGTGATACAAAATTGCTGGATTCTAATTTAACTGCAAGGTGCTATATCAAAAAAGCTGGAATGGGGGACAATTTAAAAAAACACCCATCTGAAATGGAGAAATAAAAGTGGAGTTTTGGGCCGAACAAAGAGACCTGCATTACTAGAAAAGTGTGTATCCTAATATAAATTTCAGGTTGCCCAAAAAAACCAGGGAAAAATTTTCAAAGAAAACTGTTAATAATAAAGCTATTGCAGTGCAATTCACCTAAGTCTTTGGGGAACTAATCCAGAAAAATTTAAAAAAACTTGTCTGTGTTGCCCGTGGGGCCCACCCCCTGACTTACAGCGGTAGATCTCCTTTAAAAAACTTCCTAACTCAAAAAAATCTTCAAATCCTGATCTAACTAAGTTGTAAGGATCACAGCTAACAGTGAGCTTTCTCTGGAAGAAAAAATTAATTTCGCTGAGCTGTTTGGACACAGGGAGAGCGCACGTCCTACTGCTATAGACGCTGACAGACACTGATCATGAACAGGAAGTGCTGTTCTATGAAAACGAGGTCTGTGATTTTTTCCCCCATCCAACCAACACATCCCCGTCATGACCCTCGCACACACATCTCACCCTGCTCTTTCTGTAACATTTGCTGGCCGCCAAAAGGACAGGAAAAGGGCCGAAAATGGGCGATCTTAATAATGACCCCCGTTTTTAAACCCAAATTATGCATGACTAAAAAAAATTCATAAAAAAAAACTGTGCCGTTTCAAATTTGTCGATAATAATCGTTCAACACTAAAAGTAACTCATCTTTTAGGATACTCACATATAGCTCAGCATTGAAGTCAACATCAATCCTGGTTAAGTATCCTTTTACAGTAAAAAAAAAACCCATATCACCAGGTTTCCTCCACCGAACTTGACAGTTCCTTTAATTTATGGATCCATTAACCCCCTTTTCCCTTGATTCACCCAGACCCATTTGCACCAGTCAGTGCCTGGTCTATTGACATTCATCTCTTCACTCCAAATCACCTTTTTCCAATCTTCTACCGTCCACTATTGGTACTTTTTTGCAAACTCAAGCCCATTGCTTCTTATGACAATATTCAAGGTGAGGTCTCTTCATCTTTTTTTCGGCCCATCATACCTAGCTTGTGTAATGCGCAGTGCTTGCATGGAGACCTGTGATGTAACTATTATAAAGGACACAAGACACCTCCACTGTCGTATCTGTCGCATTAGAACTGAAAGACCCTTATGATGAGCCGACTTGTTGTCTCCGATATTTTGTTTGGACGTCCATCTTTTGACTTTGAAATGGATAAACGGACTTAATTTCATATTCTTCCAACTGCCATGGCCTCAGTTTGGCAATTTTCTTGGCCGCTATCGATGATCTGGATGACGCTGTTTCTCTTTTCTTAGGAAATCTCTTTCACTGCTGCTCGATTCGAACCAATCACTTTTCACTTGGGAATCACCCTAATAATAGACTGAACTACTAGTTAATGTGAGAACAGGTTGTAATTTGAACAGGTTGTAATTTGTTAAGAAGAAAAAGATTGTTCCACCAAAAGGAGGGAAACAGTAACAATGCAGCTACAGGACAAGAATCTGCAGAACCAAGCATATGCTAAATAGTTGCAAGTAAAATTTATATATGAGATAGTCAAGATGATTGTCTTTAAAATGATGGGAGTCTCAAGTTTAAAGCTGTAGTGGATGGTGAGATATTGAGTCAAAAGTTCAAAAGATTGTTACCCTTTTGCTGTACAGTGTACATTGCTAAATCCATTTTTGGCTTTGGCTCAAAATACTGCATAAAAACTACAGTGATGTTTTATAAAAAAAAAGCTATGTGAGATCACCCTGCATCTGTATATATATACATATATATATATATATATATATATATATATATATATATATATTAATATATATATAATATATATATATATATATACACAGTGGCACAGTGGGTATGGAAAGTATTCAGACCCCTTTAAATTTTACATTTTTTTTTACTATTGCAGCCATTTGGTAGTATCCAAAAAGTTAATTTTTTTTGCTGATAAATGTACACTCTGCACCCCATCTTGAAGGAAAAATACAGAAATGTAGATATTTTTGCAAATTTATTAAACAAGAAAAACTGAGATATCACATGGTCTAAATATTCAGACCCTTTACTATTACTTTATTGAGTAGAAGCACCCTTTTGAGCTAGTACAGCCATGAGTCTTCTTGGTAATGATGCTACAAGTTTTTTCAAGTCTCTCCAGAGATGCTCAATTGGGTTTAGGTCAGGGCTCTGGTTGGGCCAGTCAAGAATGGGCACAGAGTTGTTCTGAAGCCACTGCTTTGTTATTTTAGCTGTGCTTAGGGTTATTGTCTTGTTGGAAGATGAACCTTCGGCCCAGTCTGAGGTCGAGAACACTCTGGAAGAGGTTTATATCCAGGATATCTCTGTACTTGGCCTCATTCATCTTTCCTTCAATTGCAACCAGTCGTCCTATCCCTGCAGCTGAAAAAACACTGTTGGGATTGTATTGGGCAGGTGATGAGCAGTGCCTGGTTTTTCCACACATACCGCTTACAATTAACACCAAAAAGTTCAGCCTTCGTCTCATCAGATCAGAGAATCTTATTTCTCATAGTCTGGGAGTCCTTCATGCGGGCTTTCATATGTCTTGCACTGAGGAGAGACTGTCGGCATACTCTGCCATAAAGCCCCGACTGGTGGAGGGCTGCAGTGATAGTTGACTTTGTGGAGCTTTCTCCCATCTCCCTACTGAATCTCTGGAGCTCAGCCACAGTGATCTTTTGGTTCTTCTTAACCTGTCTCATCAAGCCTCTTCTCTCATGATTGCTTAGTTTGGCTTCACAGCCAGGTCGAGGAAGAGTTGTGGTCGTCCCCAAATGTCTTCCATTTTAGGATTATGGAGGCCACTGTGCTCTTAGGAACCTTGAGTGCTGCAGAAATTCTTTTGTAACCTTGGCCAGATCTGTGCCTTGCCACAATTCTGTCTCTGAACTCCTTGGTCAGTTCCTTAGACCTCATGATTCTCATGTGCTCTGACATGCACTGTGAAGTCATATATAGACAGGTGTGTGCCTTTCCTAATTAAGTCCAATCAGTTTAATTAAACACAGCATGTGAGTTATATATGAGTGTCACAGCAAAGGGTCTGAATACTTAAGACCATGTGATATTTCAGTTTTTATTTTATTTTATAAATTTGCAAAAATATCTACATTTCTGTTTTTTTTTCTTTCAAGATGGGGTGCAGAGTGGGCATTAATGAGCAAAAAAACTTTTTGGATCTTACCAAATGGCTGCAATGAAAGAAAGAGTGAAAATTTAAAGGGGTCTGAATACTTTCCTTACCCACTGTAAATTAACTGTAATGTACCAAAACTAGGCACACTATATGCCGGGCACGACACATTGTAGCAGTAAAAAGTAAAAAAATGTTGTAAAAAAAAAAGAAACGTTACACATAATTGGTAAAAAAAAAAACACTTATGAACCTGGCTATATGCTGTTTCCCTTCAGCTTTGCATAGTTTTTAATTTTCTAAGAACGAAGTTCAAAAGCACCAGCACAGCAATATCTTTGTAAAATCTTCAAATTTTATTATATAGGTGCAGTAAATGATTACATGGAAGCTCAATATAAAAACCATTTAAAGATGAACTACACCAAAGCTGACCCTTTTTAGATTATTAAGAACCTAAATCAAAGCTAAGGATTCTTAATCAGTTGCTTCCACTTATTTCATATACCGCTCTGAAACTCCACCTCTCACAGTCACATGATCAAATACATATTTAAAAGGTGAAAAACAGACATAACCTTAAAAAAATATCCAAAATCTAAAGCTCAATCTAACATGACTAAGGTCATGCTGTATACTGCTCTTCAACATCAGAATCCAAGAGCCTTCTATCCAGTGTTCGGGAGTATTTAAAATACAAGTAATTAAAATAGTATTTCAAATACTTGTCACGTATTTGTATTTTGTAATCAAAATACTTTTTTTATTCAGTATTTTGTATTTGTAATTAAAATACTTTTAGGAAGTATTTTAAGTATTTTAATTACTTTCTAAATTCAAAACAAATGTTGTAGTTTAAATAACCCGCCTCACCGCACTTAAAAAAAAAAACAAACAACAGCACGAGTCACGTCATCACTCTCGTGATGGAAAAATTCCAGCGCGTTCCAGAAACGCAAGTCCGCCTTGTAGTGAAGCGTGATTTATTTTTAGTTTTTAATCATCCCGATCGCATAATCCATTCCGTAAAATTACCGTATATACTAGAGTATAAGCCGAGCCGGATGTAAGCCGAGGCCCCTAATTTTACCACAAAATACTGGGAAAACGTATGGTCTCGAGTATAAGCCGAGGGGGGGAAATCCACCATTGCAGATAAAAAGTCTAGTCAGGTGCATTACAGCTTAGTAACTCCATGTGCCTCATAGTAATAGCAGTTAACCCCATCATGTCCCTCACATGAACCCCCTGTGTGCCTCAAATAAGAGTTACTGATATGTGAGAGACATGGAGGTAATAATTAGGTATCTTTATAATTAAGGTCATTTATTAGTACCCTCATGTGTCTCCCATATTAGTAACCATTATATATTGCACACAGGGGTTAATATGAGGGATATGATGGGGTTAACTGCTATTAAAGTGAAGCACATGGAGTTACTAAAAAACTAAATTAATATCCCCAAATGCCTGACATTAATAGGCATAGTAACTAAAGGAAGGTACCTGTATATTTCTCTTTACTGTAGCATCCTCTCCTCCATGTGACAGACATCTTCTATAGGAGTCGGACACAATGAATCCTGCCCACTGACATATCTGCAGGGTAGATGCTAATCCTAGTGGGCTAAAGGACCTCTGATCCCTTTTTTGTTTTTATTAAATTTTTGTTTACCTTTTTTAAGTATTTTAGTATTTGGAAAATACTTTTGAAGTAGTATTTAGTATTTGTATTTAAAATACTTCGGGATTAAATTATTTAGTATTTGTATTTAAAATACTTCAGTCATAAGTATTTTGTATTTAAAATACTTTCCTAAAGTATTTTCCCGAACACTGCTTCTATCCTCAGTAGATGCCGTTTTCTATCACCTCCTGTCCCCCGGCTTGTTAACCTGTTCAATGCCAAAACAGGAAAAACTAGAAGTATCTTCACCATGTATCTCTCTCAAATGTTTAGAGGCATTAGATATCGTTTTTAGATGAGAGATTCCACATAGATGTTCATGTACTCTTGTCTTCATTTTGTGACTAGAACATCGCACATATAATAAATCGCATTCCTCACAGATAATTCTAATATGTTTTCTACCATCTAACTTATTAATAACAAAATCCTTGGAAGTAGCAAAGTTACAACAGCTACATTTGACTTTACCACATTTGTGGAAACCTTTACTACGTAGCCAGCTATCACCTTTTTCTATGGTCACATGGCTCGGAGAGAGAAGCGAACCTAGGGTTGGAGGTCTTCTGCACTCTTCACTCGTCTCGATATCAAAACAGGTAAATGCTTATGTATAATGGACTTAATGTAATATTGATCACTAAAGGTGCTAACAAATGTAGGACAATATTTCTTATATGTTGAAGGGATTTTTGTTTTCTCCGGATTTAATAGATCTTTTCTATCTGTTAACCCCTTAACACTGAGAATTATTTTTTTTTACGTTCGTTTTTTCCACTTCGCCATAACTTTATTATTTGTTCATCTACATAGACATATGAGGGCTTTTATTTTGCAAGCCAAGATGTACTTTCTAATGGTGTCATTGATCATACCATATAATATGCTGGGAAACCGCAAAAAAATTTGAAGTGGGGCAAAATGTGAAAACAAAAATGTACTTGCGCCATGCTTGCTGTAGTTTTGCTTTTACGGCGATCAATCTTTGGAAAAAATTATGTGTTTTTCTGATTTCACAGGTTGAAAAAATTTCAATATAAAATTTCCCCAAACCTTTTAAATTTTTAAATTTTTCCCGGGCCATTTTCCATTTTCTGTTCCCAAAATAATTTTTTTTGAATAACATCTATGACTTGATAGGGGACATTTTTTGGGGGCTGAAAGTAAAATTTTATTGCTACCATTTTTTGGAATACATTACTTTTTAAATTAAATTTTTTCCCAAATTTTTAGGGGACGGAAATGACCAAAAAAAAAAATTTTTTTGACATTTGCTTTTTTGACGTTTACTATGTACAGAGCTACATAGTAAAGGTTTCCATACATTTAGTAAAGTCAAATGTAGCTGTGCGTTTGCCACTTCCAAGGATTTTGTTATAAATAAGTTAGATAGTGGAAAACACAATATTAAACGGTTCATTAACAGCAATAACACATGGGTGGTATATGGAATTTTCTGTGAGGAATGCTTTTTAAATTTTAAGGAAAGCACTTTTCCAAAATTAAGACAAAGATTGAAATCTTATGGACCTCTAATCTAAATTTAAAAAAAATATTAATTTCCTCAAAAACATTTGAAGAACATATGGAAAAGAAAACCTAGTTTCGGGAATGAAAATTTTTTAACAAGCCGTGGAAGGGAGGTGATAGAAAAACTCTGAGGTAGAAAGGACTTTTTTAATTCTGAGTTTTTAATAAATATAAACCGCAACTTTACATTTTTTTTTTTTTTTTATATATTTTTTAAGGTTATGTCTGTTTTTCACATTTTAAGTGTATATTTGATTATGTGACATTGAGAGGTAGAGTTTTAGCGCGGTATAGGAAATAAATGGAAGCATCTATTAATCCTTAGCTCTGATTAAGGATCTGACTAATCTAAAATGTGTCAGTTAAGCTGTTGTTCATCTTTTAAAAGGGTTTAATTTTAATTACTTTGTGGATTATGTCAACTTTTAATTGCCCTGGTAAAAAATAAAACTTTAAGATCTTTCGAAATATTTCTGTGCAGGCTTTTTGAGCTTCGTTTTCTTTGGAAAAAAAAAAGCACATAATTAGTAACCCCCACATCCATAAAAGGTCGATATATAAAAATGTAACATAATTTACCCCATGCAGTGAAAACTCCAAAACTCCTAAATAAAATTTTTTGGTAATTTTTTATTTCCAAAAAAAATGGAAT
>JAODAL010082819.1:0-11452 GCA_025379985.1 Phyllomedusa bahiana
CTTTTATTCCTTTTTTTTTAAAGGCCCCCCTAAAAAATGAATTTCCCAGACTCCTTACCTATTTCAAATTTTTCCCCACATATCTAAAGGCCCAAAGGGAAGGGAAAAGGAAAATTTGATTTTTTTTTGCGCAAAGGGGGAAGTTTTATCTGGGGTGGAAAAAAAAAAAAAAAAAGGGCGGGGCACCCCCTTTTCTTCTTTAAAACAAATAAAAATAATGGGGATGGGTTTCCCCAAAATATTAAGTTTTTAAATCAAAACGGCCCCTTTTGTCGATAAAACCATCCCCCGGAAACGGGTCCTTAAAAGGGGGGGGGTTTTAAATTTTCCCCAACCTAAAATTAAATTTTTTTTCCCCTTAAGGGGCCCTCGTTCACACGGCTTTTTTCAAAAAAACTTTATTTACAAGGGGGTTTTTTTCCCGATTTTAAAATACTTTTTGGGAAATCGGGTTGGGAAAATTTTCAGTTGCAAAAAAAATTCCCATTTAAGTGGGGCCGACCGTTTTTTTTGTAACTGTTTTTCCCGGGAAGGGGATTCACCATCCCCCAAATTTAAATTGTAGGGGGTAAATTTTCCGGGCCGGAAAAAAAAAATTTGACATGTGAATTGTTTTTTCCTGGGAAATTGCCGTCGCCCAATCCGGCGGGGGCCAACCCGGGAAAGGGGGAAATACCCCGCTTTTGGGGGGGTGGGGGGAAGGGCCCCGGGGAAAGGCCAAAAATTTTTTTCTATTAAAAATAAATTTGAAAAATAGTCGGGTTTGGACTTTTTTGGGAAACGGATTTGCCAACGGTTTGACGTTTCGCCCAACCCCGTCGGCAAAATAGGGGCGAAAAAAGCCGTGTAAAACGAGGGCCTAAGGGTTTCCCTTTTTTAAACTTTTTAAAACCAGCCTTTTACAAACCAGGGTCCCCACCGGGCAAAAGTAGGGGAACGAACCAAAAAAAATCCGCCCTTGGGGATGCCGATTTTGGGACCCGTTCCCCGGCGGGCGGAAAAAAAAAAACCAGAAAATGAAGGGACTTTCCCCCAAAAGCTCGATACCCCCCTCTCCTTTACCCAAAACCCAAAATTTCCAGAAGGTTTACCCACATGGGGCCCCTTTTTTTAAAAAAAAATTTGGTTTTTGGGATCGGGCCCTTTCGGACGGGGGGGTAAACAAAATTTGATCCACTACTGGGTAAACCCTACTTTTTCTAGAGCCCAACAGCCCTTCCCCTTGCAATTTTGTTTATCCCCTTCTTAAATTTACCTACAAGCACCTAAGCTACGTAACCCAACCGTGGGGGCCCTGTCGGGGGGAATGACTGGGCCCGGGGTTCCCAAAAAGAAAATTTCCCTGCGGGCCCCCTTTCCACGCAAGGCCTTTTTGTCCTTATTTTACAAAAAACTAGGGGAAACAATTTGATTAAAACCCACCCAAAAATCAAAATTAAACAAAAAAGGCAAACGAAACGACCACGGCCCTCAGCCCAGCTCTGTTTTCTGACATCCCTTGTTAGATTCTTATGGGTTTTCCCTCCCAGAAAGCTGGGTACACAGAAATGTCTCTGAACCTCAAACCCCAATGATCCCTAACCCCTTTTAAAGGGTCACAGAATGGGCTTTTTAAGCCAAAAGAAAAATTTTTTTATTAAGTGTGGACCCCCAAAAACCCCACTCTTTTTTATTTTGCCAAAAATGGGGGGTCCCGGGGCCAAAAAAAAAAAAAAACAACGGTTTTTGGGTTTTGGAACATAACAAAATTTATACAGAACTTCCTTTTTTGAATCCTTTACCCCCTGGCGCCGGGGGCCTTTGTTGGGCCCACTTGACAAGGATAAAACCCCTTAAACTAAACTCGCAAAAAAAAAAACAAACCATTTTTGCATAAAAACTATGGCGGGGCCCAGGAAAGAAAATCCTGAAAGCTGTGGGGTCACCGGGGGCTTTGCCCCAAACCGGGGAAAAACTTTTTTAGTTAAAATGTTTCTATCCTTTCCCGATGGACGGTTTGGGAAAGGCCCCAAGGGGGAAGGGAGAGGAGGGGGGGGAAAACCCTTTTTTGACTTTTTTGGAGAAACTTGGTTAAACCTCTACCCATAGAAAAAAGGGGAAAAACCTTTTAAAAATTTTTCTTTTTTTTAAAAAAACATCCCGGAAATTTGGTACCTCAAAACAGAAATTTGGCCCGGGCAGAGACCCAATAGATACACAAAGCCAAGATTTGGCTTTCAAACGGCCCGGTACAGGGGACAAGGGCTGATAGGGGGGGAGCACCCTTTTTTACTTTAAGGGGGGAAAGGGGGGGGGGCCCAAATGGGGATTTTAAATTTGCAACCCTTCCAAAAACCCTTTCAGTTCCCTTTAAACCCCCCCAAAATCAACAAATGGTTCCAGTAAAGGGGAAGTCTTGAGGTTGTGTTCCGAGGCGGGGGGAGTAATTTTAAAATTTTTTGAGCTGTCGGGTTTCAAACTTAATCTCCTACCCCCCTGCCGTTTGCCTTCCCCCACTTTTTCCCTCCGGGATCTCATAAATAGGGGTAGATACAGGGGGAATACAAAAATTCATCGTGTCTACGGGGGTGGGGGGGTGGGGGGGTCCGGGGGGCCAAGAGAGCTGAAAAAGGAGCTTGGGGGCGGGTCTCGCGCCCTCCCCCCAAAACATTTTAAAAGGTTTTTAAAATTTTTGGGGGAAAAAAAGAAAAGGGATTTTCCCCCCGTTATCAAACTGTAAGTGGTTGAAATATCTAACTTTTACGGGTTTTTTGGTGAAAATTTCGCATTTGTAACAGCATCTGCTTTTTTGGGAAAAAATTGTAACCTTTATTTCTAAAAGGGGTTTTAATAAAAAGTTTTTTTAAAAAAAAAAAAAAAAAAAAAAAAAAAAAATTGGAACAATGTTTACTAATCCACCCTTTTTTTTTCTCTAGGAAAACGGCGAAAATTTACTTTTTGAAGTCAATGGGGAAGGCTTAGGGGCCCGGGTTTTTTTCCCCAACGGCCCCCAATTTTTTTTTTTTTAAAAAAAAGGTTTTTTTTTTTTTGTTTTTTTTGGTTTTTTTTGTTTTTTTTATTGGGGCCGGGCTTTTTTTTTTTTTTTTTATTTTAAAGGTTTTTTTTTTTTTTTTTTTTGCGGGGCCCTGCAGAAAGGGGAACCAATCCTTTTCCCCCCACAAAATTTTTACGGGAAATTTTCCACCGTTTTTCCTCATAAAACAAAAATTTTTTTTCCCGCTCCCTTTCCCCCCCAACCCGGGGGGATTCCCCCGGGGGCGTGGGGGAAAAGTGAAAAAGCACATTATCCAGGTGCAATACCGCCGTGGGAAAATAAATTGTCTATGGGGCCGGGGCGGGCCAACCCCCGCACCCCCCCCCTTTTTAAAACCCGGGAAAATTGGCCGAGGGGGCCCAAAACCGGCTGCTTTTCCCGGGCTTAAAATAACCGGGGGAACCGGGTTTAAAAGACAACCAAAAAGCTTATTGCGTTTTTTTTTTGAAGGGTTTTTTGGTGCGGTTTTGGGATTTTTTTTTTCATTTGGGGAGTGGATATTAACCCCTTCCGAGGGAGGGGATTTTTTTTTTTCTTCTTTCCAACCCCACCTTCAATGAACCAAAAACTTTTTTTTTTGTTTTTGTTTTTTTTTTCATCTACATAGAGAAAGGGGGCTTGATTCTTGCAGGATGGTCCACTGACCGTACAAAGACTTGGGGAAAAAACCCCCCAAAAATTCCTTTTGGGTTTTGGCAGGGAAAGGGGGGGGGGGAAAAAAATGAAAATGTGTTTTTTTTTTTTTTTTTTTTTTTGGGGGTCAATGTTCGTATTAAAAATCTATGTTTTGGGTGGGGAATCTGGTGAAAACCCCTTTTTGTATAGTCTTCGTTATTTTTTATTTAAACCTTTAAAAAAAAATTTATTTAGCGGGGGGGTTTTTTTTTTTTTTTTTTTTTCCGCGAATAAATTTAAAAATATTTTATTAGAAAGACTGAAAAAGGACCCCAGGGGGATGCCAATTTTTTTTCCCTTTAAAATTTCTTCATTATTTTATAAAAGTAGGGTTATGGTGTGTTTTGGTATAAAATATTATATATATTATATAAATAATATATTTTTGTTAGTCCCCTAGGACCCTTTAAAAGTTTCTTGCTTGAAACACTGATGCACTTTGTATTGGGCCCTTTCTTTCATCTCCTTTTACACCTGAAATACGTGTACAAAAAAAGGGGGGCCGCTCCCCGAGGCCCCCCCATTGACCCAAACCCCAGGGGAAGGCCATCCTCCGTTTGCCGCTAAAAACAACCGGGGCCCCACCTTGAAATTTCATTCAGCTTCACAGCTGCATCAAAAAATGTTTTGTAAACCGGTTCAGGGGTTTTTCTGTGTTTCCTGCAGTTGGGGGGATTTGTCGTATGGCCAACACTCCTTGTTTATGGGGGGGGTCCAGTAAAGTGGGCCCCTCCATACCCCCTTAGCGCATTTTTGGCTTACAGATCATACATTTGCACTGGGGGTTTTTTTCCCTTTCCCCAGAAAAACGATTTAGGCTTTTAAACATGAAATTTTGCCCATGGGCATTTTACAAGGGGGGCAGATTGCAAAAATCGTGCATCCATCAAAGGGAAAAAAAACGTAAAAAATGCACAAAAATTTCATGCTTTTTTTTTTAAAAGATGTTGTCGCACTAAAAAAGTTTTTCATTCACCTCATCCTTTTTTCCCTTGGTTTTAAATTTTAAATTTAAGGGGGCGGGGGTTACTGATTTCTATTACCCCCCCTTTCAAGGGCTTTTTTTCCCGGGGGTTTGGCCCCGGGTACTGCGCCCCGGGAAATTTGCGCGGGCAGTAGGGCGCCAATCCGTGGGATTTCCATTACGGAAATCCCTGCTCTCTTAGAGAACAGCGGATTCCGTCGCTTTTTAAACCCCCGCTCGGAAAAATCCGCCGGGGGGGGAAAAAAAGTGACATGAAACTTTATCCAGGGCAATACGCGCCGTGGAAAAGGGAAAGCCCTAGGGGGCCCGGGGGAGCGCCCGGGCCCCGCCCCTCATTCTCGGGGGGTTTTGGGACCCGGTTTGCGCCAAAAATCCGCGGGAATAAGCCGTGGGAACAGGGCCCTTTAAAGGCCAGTAAAAGGGCCAGGTCTGTAGTTTATCCCGACCAGACTGGCACCCTTTCCCAGGAGAAAACAAACGGGGTCTGTAACTAAGCGCCCTGAGGAGCTGATGCGGGCCCCATAAAAGGGGGGATTTTCTGGGATAGGTAGGACCTGTTAAGGGACACATATTGAAATTTGACTTGTTTTTGCAAGATCTTTAAAAGGAAAAAAAAGCAGCAACCCTTTGTGGGTGAGACAATCCCTTTAAAGCCATTAACATAAGCCTAAGGGCATATTTCAGGTTTTTTTGAAATTTTTTCAGTAAATTTTAATGATGTGATCTATTAAACAGACACAGATTAATTCCTTTTCTTTCCCGTATTTTAGTGGTAAACCCCTTTCCTGCAACAACGGACCAGTTTTCCCCCAAACTTTTGCTGGAAACAAAGGCGCAACAACAAAAAGCCGGATTTCCAGCAACAACCAACCCTTTTTACAACAACCGAGGCATGCCCCCTGGGGGAACAGCGTTGGGAGGCCCCGGGGGGTTGTGAATGGCTAAAAGAGGGGCCAACCCCAAAGGGTTTAGAGGGTTTGTTTAGAAAAATATAAATTTTATAAATAAAGTATTCTTTCTGTTTTTGGGTTTTATTTTTCAAAGTTTGGGCAAAATTTGTTTAAACCGCAACTTGGGATTAAATTTTTCCCATGGGTTTTTCCCTTTTTCACCCGGAAATTTTTTTTAATGGGTCCCATTTAAGGGAAAAAAAGGGTGTTCTCCCCCGCTGTTTTCGAGCCCCGCTCTTCACAGCCGGGTTTAGGCTGTGGGGGGTTTTTTTCACTTCAGGCACCCAATTCCCGTTTTGGCTGTGAGAATTTTTAAAAACCCTGATGGACATTTCAAATTTGCAAATTTCCCAGCTAGGCCTGTTTGTGACATGAGTACAGGAGGTTTGTAAACTGTAGTGCATAAGGCTACAGAGCTCTAAAGTGTTAAAGTTTTTCAGTAGCATAGATAAACAAGCACCTTATCTGGAGATAACACTCAGTAGGGATTAACATCACCATGGTGGAACAGGGCAGGTGGAACCATGAGAGCAGAGAGAGATGATTGGTAACCTACGGAAGCTCGTGTAACAAAGCGGGAGATAAAATCTCTGTCTCCTAAACCATGCAAATAGTCTTTATTTACCTTTGCCTACATCATGGTGGTGAGAAACCCCCTTTAAAAGGGTTGTCCATTATATTTTTTATCGTTATTTTTTTTTTAGTACCCTGCTGCCTATTTTATATAAATACAAAATTAAAAAATGAAACTTAGACTCTCTCCTTTCCCCTCACCTCGGTTTCAGCACTGTGGCGGTTTTCTGCCTACTACTTGCTTCTTCTGAGTGGTGACGTCAGCCAGTGGCTTGTGATCGCTACAGCTACTCGGCGGCAAAGTTACCTTCAGAAGAAGCAAGAAGTGGACTGGTTGAGAGCAAGGATGGCACAGCTTTATACCGGAGTTGGAGAGAGACATGAGTATCACTTTTAAATTTAAAAAAAAAAAAAAATCACCCACAACGGCCATTGACTATATACTCCTGGACGGTCAACACTTAACTCTGCGCAGATGTTATAAAATGCCTGCGTAGTGGGCAGCTGCACACTAATTATGCAGCTGCAGAAGTGGAGAGGCGGCTATAGGTATTAGCCGGGCTCTCCACTGAGAAGGCATGGCCCTATTATTACCACCCCGGCCTTCCCGATCGTTGTGTTTATACAGGGCTCATTGAGAGACGTAAACTGTAGCCTTGGGGCTTCCCGGCCCTGCTCTCCACATGACTCACTCTCAGTAGTTGCAGATGCTTTTGGGACTTATCAGACGACCCAGATCAACTTTGCATCGAGTTCAGGGACTGTATTCTGCTGTAACTGGGGCAGTCGTTAAAAATTCCTCCCAAAGGTGTTTTGCTGTCTTAAAAAACGAAATAAAATATGTGAACAGATCTTTTTTTTTTTTTTTCCTTTCCCCCTTTATAATTATTAAAATAAATCTAATGTAAAAATTACATGAAAATAAAGCCTTATGTACAGAAAGAAAGGAGGCATCAAAATTAGTAAAATAGCAGTGTGTGAAAACGCGCTATAGTGTTCAATCCCACGCGTACTAAAGAAAATGAGCATGTAAGGGGGTGAACGGCCCAGTCAGGAACTGGTTAAACAGGGCAGCAGTATGTTTAAAAAAAATATATAGTGGAAAACCCCTTTAACCTCTTAAGCCGCACTCCTGAAAAGTAGTTGACCAGAATTTTTTTTTTTTCGTTTTTGTCTCCTTGCGTTTCAACAGTTGTAAAGTTTTTTTTGTTTTTTTTTCAGTGACGCAGTTGTATGAGGCCTCGTTTTATTCGAGACGAGTTGTACTTTATGGGGGGAATAGTTTTAAATTCATTTATAAATAATTGCAGAGGGTGTTTTTTTTTTTTTCAATTTTTTTTTTTTTTTTTTTTTTTACACCATTCATATTGCACACGTAATAACTTGTTAGATTAATTCTACAGGTTATTACGGTTGTGTGGATGCCTAATGTGTAGGTTTTTTTTTATGTGTGTAATGTACACACAATTATTTTTTATTAAATAGATGCCTCTTGGATTTTGCAGTTAAAACTGTAGGTGTAGTTTACGACAATGCGGCGATGGCTAGATGACTTGAACCATAGGATGTGGTTCTCATTTGTAAAACATTTTATTTTTGGGGATAAAAGAACATGCAATCCAAGCTGCTTTAAATAGGGTTTTCCCAAGACTTAAAAATCTCCGTCCCACCTTCCACTGTTTTTAAAGGGTATTCCTGATTTATTATTTAGCTTGAAACCTGTAGGAAAAGGGTAAATAATTATTAACAACTAACATTGCTTTTCTGATTTTGCTTAATTTCAGATTTTAAAGGCAGTTCATATCTCCTGCTTTTGCACACAAACGCCCCTAGTCACCGAACACCTCTCTTCTGTCCTTACTCCAGCAGTGGTTGAGCTGGTGATGCTGTGGATGCAGGGATCACTCCCTGGTGTGTTTCTTATCGGTTTACATTACTTACTGACCAGCTTTCTTCCTTTAGAGCTCAGTAGCCTTGTGCACGACAGTTTATAAACCTCCTGCACTCATGTCACTGTAACAGAAATAGTTAGGAATAGCAAGCTGATATGTTAATCCCCCCACAGCCTGAACAGGAAGTGTGGCGTGTAATGTTGATGATGTCATGTTTGTGGATCCCTTGATGATGCAACCTGTTTCGGGCCTCAGCAGTCGCGTGCTTGCATGTGAGTACAGAGATCAGTGATTGGCTGCGGCATCATGTGATCTATGAACGGGACAAAATCCGTGAGGGACCCGAGGGTGCGGGGAGATGGGACACTAGAGCAATGGTAGTGATGGGAGAGGTAAGTATGGGGTAATGGTCTATTTAAGTACAGTGGAAAGTGTAGGGAGGTTTTATTTTTAAAGTCTTGGAAAGCACCTTTAGCCTTGTTAGGATTTCACAAGACGGGACAGTTCGGCACCTGCCCTCACCCAATTCTGTAGCCCCATACAATGTGTTTTCTCTTAAACTCATCCAGATGTTTAGTGCCTTGGGGAGGGCCTTGTATTTTATGTGCTTGGGTTTTTAGAACTGTAACTAATCTTGTTCTCTGCTCCCAGGAGGTTATGATGGCTACCGTCCTGCCTTCTCAAACACTCCAAACAGCGGTTATTCACAGCCACAGTTCAGCGCTCCCCGGGATTACACCAACAACTATCAACGGGTGAGTGCTGTTAAGGATTTTCTTAAGCCTCAGGCCGGAAAAAGCCTTAAAGGGGTTTTCTCATTTCAAAGAACATAGTTCAACAGGTGGGGATGAAAAATCTAAGCTTGTAAGCCCTTGGTTACCATAAGCAAAGTGCTATGGTTTAAGAGAATGGGCCGTTTGTTTAATTATTGGAAGTGTTCGGGAACGTGCGTCAGAAGGAGTAGCAGGGGAGAGGCCGTGGATGGGAGGGAGTAGGGACATGTGTGCACAGACTTGAGCTCCGCCCCCTGTTGTATTCGGGAACGCGCATGAGACGGAGTAGCTGTGCACGGGAACACGCAGGTACATGAAAGAGAAAATATATATGCATGTGTTGATGTGTGTGGGGTTTGCTGCGTTCACTGACAGTAATCAGTGGTCCTGCAGCAGAGAGAGAGATCTTGTGCAGTCCCATGTAAACAAAACAGATAAAGTTTTGTTCTGTAGAGGTCAGAGGTGTAATAATATGTAGTATATATAACTGCCTGTGAGAGAGAAATAACCCATCTTTCCCAGAGTCCTGAATGTCAAATGCCCATTATAGTTACAAAGTATGTAGAGAGAGTGAGAAATGTCGATATACATTATGGAGTTACACTTAGCTTTTCACTTCCAATGATTCCTTAGTCTCCAACAGCTGAGAATCTCTCCCCTCCCCCCTGCTCACACAGAATGAATTCTCACGTGCACATTTGGGCGTGCTGCAGAGAGAGAAGATACGCCCTGCTGGGAGGGAAACACGCCCCTCCATTTTCATAAGCCCTGTTTAGCAACCAGTTTAAACGGCTGCCAAATGATGAAACGATAAAACCCCTTTAATGACTAGCTAAATTTTTCAGTTTTTGCCTCCCTCCCTTTTTTAAATTTTTTTTTCTCTGACATAGTTGTATGAGGACTTGTTTTGTGGGGAAGAAGTTGTATTTTTGGGGGGCATAGTTTGGGTTTACATATGAAATACTGCCTAATTTTAACAAGAAATTTTTGCAGCATGAGCATAAAGCTTTTTTTCTGCATTACTTTTTTTAAAATAATTTTTTACACCATTCACACTAAACCTGTTTAATTCTGCAGGTTATTATGGTTTGGATGCCTAATATTTGCAGGTTGTTTTTTTTTGGGGGGGGGGGGGAATTAGTGTAATTTATTCACTTTTTTTATTAAATATTTTTATTTTATTTTTGCTCCACGTTTTTATGTTTCTTTATTTATTTTTTTTATTATTTATTTTTCAATAAATCCCACTAAGGGATAGCTATTTTACACACTTTTTTTTTTTTTCTCTATACACCTAGTAATGTATTAGCATAGTCTCGTGTGCTCCTGTATGCTAATACATTACACTCAGTATGATACAGGCTGCTATCAGGGCAACACACATTATGCCCTGACAGCAGGCTTACTAGGTCTCCAGGGCTGACTGTATAGACATTCCTCAGGCTCCATCTGGTACTGGGAATCTCAGTGACCCAATGGAGCAGGGTAATCCCCTTTGATTATGCTGCGATCACTGACTGCAATAATCAAAGGGTTAAATGGTGGGGATCGGAGGCTTCCTCCAGTCTTTGACATTCAGAGATTGGTCTAGGAACTACAGCTTTGTTCCTAGCACAGCTGTGGCACTGGGAGCCGCAAACCCTCTCTGTGGGCAGTGACTTTATGGCATCGCTGGCAACACGCACCTCCCACTGTCAAATGACAGTGGTCGGCCGTTATGGAGTTAAAGAGGTGTCCCATTAAAGAAAAAGGGGGGGAGGAAATATTCACAGGCAACAGCGGTCACTTCCTAGATAGGACACATGAGGCCTGTGTTTAGCTGCAGCATCAGGTGGGCTCTGATTGTATCCTCATCAGCGGGTGCATCAGGACGGTCAGTGGTGCTGAAAGGAGCGAGTCTAAAAAGTGAGGGTTTTTTTCACCTTCCTATTTTATTCCCTCTTCGACTGGCTAACGGGCATTTTTTAAAACTGGAAAATCTTGAACTCCTATCCAAAGCTACTGGTAGAAACCTTTACTGTCTGCACAGTAAGAGAATGTTCACACGGCTAATATGGACACTGATTCTGGCGCGGATACAACACTGAACCCGCCTCCGAATCGGCGTCCAAATCTGCCTGCAATCCACGTTACATTTTCTCTAATGCAAAATCCGTTGTGCACATGATTTTCCTCAGCGTTGATTTCTTTTCAGCTATAAAAAGGATTCCACGCCGAGTCCTCATCTCACGTGGCATATAGCTGTGAAAATCTACCTCCCAAAAACCCGCGTCAAATTCAAATGGCATGAATTTTATGCGTGTATTCAGCGGTTAAATTTTCAGCACGAATCGGCCATATTAATATATCTTCTTTGGAAGTCCTGACCACTTTTGTCTCCTTTCCTTTTTACATAATAAGTTTGTAACTGGAGGATTTTTAATTTTGTTTTTTTTATTTCAGGGGATGTTTAGGGAGGGCACAGAACTGACATGGGTTGGTGGCTAGTGATACACCGGGACTTGTGCACCTCTTCAGTGGTTCACTAGGTTGTGGTAGGGGGAAAAAAAATTTAGAGCAGGGGGGAGGGG
>JAODAL010082820.1:0-11452 GCA_025379985.1 Phyllomedusa bahiana
GATTTTTTTCTTAGTTGATAGTGTCCGCTGACATTTGGAATAATTTTTGTTTTGCCTCGCCAGTGTGCACCTATACTTATTTTTTTCAAAAAATGTTTTTTGATGTGTATAGCCAAATAGTGTGTTTTTTTTAGTCTGTATGAGGAGTGGCTGCCTCATTGGCTTTCTGCACTCTGCCCATCTCTGTACCTTGTAGAAGACTCCAGCAACAGCTTCAGTGGGAGGAGTCACAGTCTTGAGAGAAATGGTTAAGGATCAGGGGCTTCAGGAGGGTGATGTGGAAGGAGTTTGGGATCCGCATCGTTGGAGGCAAGTGGAGTTTGTAAGTCACAGGAGAGACATACTCAAGAACTTGAAAAGGCACCAGAAAGTGTGGGCTCCTCCTGAGGCTGGGAATTTTTAGGCGGACATATTTCAGGGAAAGGAGGGGGGGGCAGGAATGTTGCCTATTAACAACAAAGGAAGTGGAAGATTCTATAAAATTGGAAGCAAGATGGTAATAAGAAATTCTGCCCAAGGGAATAAGTCAGCCCAAATATCTTGACAAAATCAAACGAAATGACATATATAATTACAGAGAACTTGATTTACGACTTGCCCATTGGTTTGATGGTGGCAAGCAGAGAAGTCTAACTTGATCTGGAGCTGAGAACAGAGTGCATGACAAAACTTGGAAACAAATTGAGCTCCTTGATCACACACAATATGGAGAGAAAGCCCATGGAATATGTGGAATATGTGCTAAAAGAAATGGCAGGCAAGCTGTGGGGCTGTAGGCAGACCTGGAAGTGACATGAAGCAAGGCATCTTAGAGATGCGATCAGTGACCACCCAAATGACTGTATGGTTATAGTAAGGTGGTAATTCGTTAAAATATCCATCGCAATATGGGTCCAGGGTTTTTCATGTATAGGGATGAAGGAGTCTGGAGGATTTTAGATGAGAGGACTTATTACAGGCATAAAAGGAGCAAGTGAAAACAAATTCTTTGACATATTGAATGAGATTAGTCCACTAATATTGACAAGAGATCAATGATAATTATTTTCAGATTCCCGGGTGACCGGCTAATTTGGAAAAATGACCCAATTACAGTACGGTTTCCTCAATGCCGGGCGAACTAAATTTTTCCTGGAGGAACCCATTGGAGGTTGATGGGAGCTGCAGTAATTAGGCATTCAGGAGAAACCATGTATTGAAGTTTAGACAGGGCAACAGCCTTCATATTCTTCTCCGCAGGCCTAAAATGCAATAGGAAATCAAAGTGTCAGGGCTGGGCGGCGCTCGGTCTGCAGGGAGCAACGTTCTGCAGCAGCTGATTTGCGACCCCACCCTGATACACATTCTGCTGGCCGCTCTGTGAGGACAAGGTCCACCACCCGGGACAGGGGGATGCGCACCCCCCAATAGGGGGACCTGGAGGCCGCCCAACGCTACAGGGGGTACGGGAAATCCATTTAAACTCCCTCTTCTGAGTTCTGTACCTTGATATTTTCGGGTTTGCCTTTAACCTTGCTTTGCTTGTTTTGTTATCCGTGTACCGACCTCGCTTGTTTCCTGATCCGTCTTACGTTCTAATTTTTGTACCCCTCCAGTTTAGCTTTTGACCCCGGTTTGTTTTAAGGTTTCCCTTTTTTGATACCTTTTTGTGGTTTTGGCGTTCTGTTTGGGTTTTTTGACCCACTGTCTGACTATTTTTTTCCCTCCCGACGGGACCACACTCAGCAGCGCAGGGAAATGTTGACAGTTGGCTCTGTCACCTAGGGCTGCACGTAAAAGGCAGGGACAGTGGGCTGGTTCCGTCAGGGGGCCCCGTACTTTCCCTTGACGTGACACAAAAGGGGAAAAAGAAGAGGGACCCAACTGGGTTGCTTGGGGGTTTTAAATGTTTGAAATCTGGAGATAGAAGCAGTGTCGGATGGGGGGTCTGGGGGCCCCCAGGGGAGTTTTTTCTTGGGGGGGGCCCCCCCTACTGTACATGAAAATATTACCGGCCCCTCCGACAAAACGGCCCAATTTTTACCACTAAAACAGTGGGCAAAACAGAACTGTATTGTGTAGACAATACCCAAAAGAGTCACACATTTGTCAGTCAACATATCATAGCACAGGGCTAAGTAGCTCCATCCATATCCCCCCCCCCACCCCCATACAATATCCCCCTCCCCCCCATACAATATCCCCCTCCACCCACATACAATATCTCCCTCCAACCCACATACAATATTCCCCTCCACCCACATACAAAATCCCCCGTCCACCCCACATAACAATATCCCCCCTCCACCCACATACAATATCCCCCTCACACCACATACAATAGCTCTCTCTTCTCCTCTCCACCACCACAAACAAAATCCCCATCCCCCCCACCCCACATACAATATCCCCCTCCACCCACATACAATATCCCCCTCCACGTTTCCCTTGTCACGCACCCTCACCACCTTCTACAATAAACACCAGCGATGAAAATTATAATTTGTAACTCCTATCACAGACGAATTATGGTCAATCAGGGACACCTGTACACAGTCATATACAGTAGCCGAATAACCTACAACATCCGCCATATAGAGACCACAAGAGGCCAGAACAGCAGCTCAGTATAACCTACAACATCACCATATAGAAGACCACATATAGGTCAGACAACCAGCTCAGGAGTATAACCTACAAACAACACCATATAGACGAACCAACATAGAGGTCAGACACCAGCTCAGGTATAACCTACAACACCGCCATATAGAGACCCCACATAGAAGGCAGACACCAGCTTCAGGTAAAACCTACAACACCGCCATATAGAGACCACAAAGAGGTCAGACAGTCAGCTCAGGTATAACCTACAACATCATCATGATAGAGCCACAATAGAGGTCAGACGAGCAGCCTCAGGTATAACCTACCACATCATCACCATACTAGAGACCACAATAGATGGTCGACACCGGCACAGGTATAACCTACAAACACAGCCATATAGAGACCACATAGAGGGACAGACACCAGCTCAGGTATAACCTACAACCACCGCGCCATATATAGCCCACATATATGTCAGACACCAGCCCAGGTATAACCAACAGACACCGTCCATATAGAGACCACAGAGTCAGACACACCAGCTCAGGTATAACCTACTACATGCACCTACCATATAGAACCACAAATAGGTCAGAACACCAGCTCATTTAAAACCTACAAACAACAACACCACATAAAGAGACCACATAGGAGGTCATCCACCAGCTCAGGTATAAACCTACAACACCACCATATAGAGAGCCATATGGAGGTCAGACACCAGCTCAGGTCACATTACAGTGAATGACAGCACTGATCCAATATAGAATGTTAAAAAAAAACCCAGAAATCAGGGAGTTCCCCGATAGTCCTATCTGATGCGAGTTTAGTTCTCTTCTCTTATGATCGTTTCTATATATCCCTTTTCTTCTGCATCCGAGTCCACAACAGCGCCAAGATGACATTCTGTCCCGGACACAGCTCATGAATCCCTCAGAAATTAACACACAAATACTTTAGAATACCTTAATTCTTCCAGCATCTTTTTATCCCTATTACCACCTCTGTACAAACTCCCAGGGGTGGGAGAGGCGGGTACAAGCCAAAACTTAGTAGTCCTTTGTATCCAAAGGTGTTTGAGGGGTGGGGAGAGGACTAACCCTGGAGATAATGCTAACAGACTATGGTCTACTGCCCTCTCAATAAAATACCAGGTAGGTAGACAAACCCTATGTAGGTAGGCCAAATTAGGCAACGGCCCCAGTCTGTAGGATATTTGGTATCTCCCAGTATTAGTAAAGCTGTTAGGTTAGTAAGATGTCCCCTTTATATAAGGCTGAGCAAGCAGTTTAGGGACCCCCTTTAGGTAGTATACAGGCATTTAGGGCTTTCCCATTAAGTATTATAACAGGCAGTTAATAGATGGCCGTCCTTTAGGTAGTAATCAGGCATAAGGTTCCCTTTAGGTAGTAAAAACAGGTAGTATTGCGGCCTCTTTAGCTAGTAGTGGCAGAAGGTCATGCCCCCCCCCACCTCTGGCTACTGTGTAGGTAGTCATGGTCCCCTTTAGAATATAATTGTAGCCCCAGGCCCGCCCTTTGTTAGTCCAGGGCCGCCCCTGTAGGTAGTCAAGGCATCCCTTCAGTAGTCCACGTGCCCCGCCTTGTAGTCAGGGCCCCCCTTTAGGTAGACCAGGCCCCCCTGTAGGTAGTCAGGTGGCCCCCTTAGTAGCCAGGAGACCCCCCTTGTAAGTCAGGGCCCCACTTTTACGGTAGCCAGGGCCCCTTGTAGGTTAGCAGGGGCCCCTGCGTAGGTTACCAGGGCCCCTTTAGTAGTCAGGGCCCCCTTGAGTTCCTAGGAACCGCCTTTGTATTCAGGTCCCCTTTTGTAATCAGGTGCCCACTGTTGTAGCCAGGCCCTCTTTGTAAGGCCAGGGCCCCCCTCCTTGTAGCCAGGGCCCCCCACTGTAGCCAGGGCCCCTTTTTAGGAAGCCAGGGCCCGCCCTTGTAGTCTGTGCCCCCATGGTAGCCAGTGCACCCTTTAGGTAGCCAGGCCCCCCTTAGGTAAGCCATAGGTCCCCCCTTTAGTCATGCGCCCCCTTGTTTAGCCATGGCCCCCATTATAGGTACCAGGGCCCCCCTTTAGGTAGCCATGGGGCCCCTTGTAGTCAGGACCCCTTGTAGTCAGGTGCTGACCTTTGTACTCAGTCCCGCCTTTTGTGAGTCAAGGGCCCGCCCCCCCTTGTAGTCAGGGCCCCCCCTTGTCAGCCGAGTGCCCCCTTTTTAGTAAGCCAGGGAGCCCCCCCTTTTAGGTAGCCAATGGGGCCCCCTTGTAGTCAGGGGTCCCCTTGTAGTCTAGGGGCCCCCATAGTTATACAGTGGCCCCCCCTTGAAGCAGCCCACCCTTTATTAGGTAGGCCAGGACCCCCTTCTATAGTCAGTGGGCTCGCCCTATGGTAGTCAGGTGCCCCATATAGTAGCCAGGTACCCTAGTTAGCCAGGGACCCCTTATAGTCAGTGCCCCTTTTTGCAGCCAGGGCCCCTTTATGATCAGCCAGTGCCCCCCGTTGTGAGCCAGGCGACCCCCTTGTAGCCTGCCCCCCCCTTGTATGCCAGGCCCCCCCCTTGCAATCCCATGAGCCCCCCCTAGTAACCAGGCCCCCCCCTTGTAGTCACAGGGACCCCTTGTAGTGCAGTGACCCCCTTGTAGCCAGGGGCCCCCCCTTATTAGCCAATTAAAAAAAGACAAAAAATCAAAAACAACAAACAGCCACTACTAGCTCGGCGGCTACCTTCTCCGGCCACTATCCGAGGCTACCGTACAGCCTCGGCAGTCGGGGACTTAGTCCCAGCTACCGGACCGGTCATCTTCCGCTCGGACATAACAGGTCGCCGGGCGCACAGGGACCGAATCGCGGACGGGCCCCCAGGGAGCGACATCACCTGGCCTCTGGGTGCCCACAGCGGCTCGGGGGGGCCCACCGGGGTAACTTCCCCGGGTCTCCCGATCGGCCCCAGCCCCTGATCCTAGAATAGAAAGAGCGAATCTTATGGTTGATATTGTAGGTATTTACTGGATGGCAAGCTCCCTGAGCAGGGACTATGGCATGCATTGTGACAGTACACAAGGAAGAAGTTATAATAAAAAATGTAGATCCAATACATCCAAAAAGGTGCTACCCACACCAAAAAGTAACACAGCACATAGTTTCCATTATGTAAGCCACAATCATTACAGAGATGGAATCTAATCTTTTGAAACATGGTGTATCCTTTTGCCTTTGTGTGCAAACGTACTCTTACCAAGCATTTTAAGATTTGTAAACCTCCATTGATGTAATCTTTTGATGATATAGGAGCATAGTAAAAGTAATATTGAACCATCCCCATTCACACGGATTAAAAACTATTTTCTACTTTTTATCCCACACAGAGCATGTAGAGTCCTATCAATATTTTTTCCCTTTTTTCTGTTAAATTTCATAACCTCAATCTTTCTTAATATATGTAAACCACTAACAAGTTTTATCCACTTCATATTGCTTACTTGTCTTCCTTTCGAGTTCTACAATTTCATCAATAAGGTCTTTTTATATGGTGTCCTTAAAGGGGTTTTACCACGAAGTAAAAACCCCGTTGCAGCTAGCCGGCCATGCATGTTATTGAGGAGGGTGGTGCTTGCCATAGGTGTGAATGGAGAACATGGTCGCAAGCACCACCCTCCTCATTCACATGCATGGCTGGCTCACAGCAAGCTACAAGCAGCCAGTGCAGGAGTTTTTACTTCATGGAATGGTAACACAGAAATTCTATCACTTACCAAAGTTTAATTGTAAAACCAAAGCATACATAAAAAGATACTGTGTGTTGGGTATAGAAGAACAAGTCGGTCTAGAGAAAAATAATCCAACTAAAATAGAACTTATAAACCATTAAAAACTACATTGTTTTATTTTTTCAAAAAACAAAAAAACAAATAAAATGAATCAGAGAAGGTACTTAAGATTCAGTGTATGATCGAGACTGTTGAGAAAAATTGTCACATAATTTAAGCCCAGACCTCCTAGCTTATAACAAGCACAAGAGAGAGACCAGACACATGCTTTTTCCAGCGCACCCTGCCTGAATCCCTGTAAGATGCTGTAGTTTTAGAGCATTTAATGCTCAAATCTTATTCATGAGCAGGTGTTAGCTCTGCCCACCAAAGGAGAGCACTGTTGTGAAAGGGGCGGGGCTTAGCTGGAGCTAATAGGCTCTGCCCCTCTCATTAGCAGAGGAGCCTGGATGCCAGCAGCAGGACAGATGAGTGCACTACAGCTGTGTGTGTGAGGGGAGGGCTGTGTGTGTGGAGTAGCTAAATGTGTGAATTTGAATGTGGGGGGGATGGGTGATAGTATAGTATATCAAGTGATGCGGTGGAGGGTATGTGTTTTTGTGAGCGAATGTGCGAGGTGTGGGGGATTGCGTTATTGCAGCGGTGGGGAGGGTGTGCGTGTATTTTAGTGTTTGCGGGGAGGAGTGCAGTGTGTAATGGAGTGGGGGGGAGTGTTTACCGTGGTACTGAAAGTATTAAGACCCCTTTAAATTCACCCCACTCTTTCTCATTGCAGACATTTGGTAAGATCCAGAAAAGTTAATGATTTTTTGCACCATTAATGTCATATCTCTGCAACACCCTATCTTGATTATATAACAAAAACAGAACTGTAGATATTTTTGCAAATTTATTTAAAACAAGAAAAACAACTGAAATATACAGGTCATCAAGTATTCAGAACCTTGCTTATAGACACTCATATTTAAATCACATCTTTTGGATACCTATCCCCTCCGATCCTCCTTGAGATGGTACTACCTGACTTCATTGGAGTCCAGCTCTGTCCATTAAACTGATTGGAATTGATTAGGAAAGGCCACACACCTGTCTGTATAGGGACCTCGACAGCACATAGAAGCAGAGTCAAGCACATGAGAATGGCCCAACGGAGCTATATCCTGCACTATATCAAATATTAATTACATGAATAAAATGATTAGTAGTGTTTTTCTCACCAAGCAGTTTTCACACAGAGGCTCAAGCAGCTTCAGGCTCACACTGCATAGTTAGGCTGGGTGTGGTTCTATATCAGTGATTAGAATATCAGCTCTTCTATTTCTAGATAAGTCTGATACACTGAGATGACTGGCTTCGTTTCCTACGGATTACAATGCCTGTACAGAACTTCAAGGAGGGAAAACAAAGACAGCACTCCCTGCTTTTGGTCTAATGAAGAAGGGAAATATGGACGGTAATCTAAAGACACTTGTGTGCATTCAGAGCAGATCATTAGTGTTGATCAAACTGTTCGAGAAAAGTTAAATTTTGAGTTTAACATCTTTACTTTTTTCTTTAGAACCGTCGAAACTGAACAAATTACTGTTACATTAGAGCGAAAAGTTCGATCTACAACAGACCAGTATTCATTTTCACCTGTGTGCTTTCAGCACTTTTGGCGGCCATGCGCAATCAGGTGCAGAGCACAAGAGAAGATGTCAATAAACGTCATCGTGCTTGAGTGTAGGCTCCACTGGCTGCTAAAAATCACCATAGACACAAATATAATTTCACTGATAGCCTTGGAACGCCATTTCCAGCTCATGTGTTTTTGTATGAATCAAGACTGCTCTTATTTAGTTCAGATAGCATTTTGTTACCACTGTCAACAGACATCAAAATGATTTATAGGAGTTTGTTGTGGAAATTGTCGTGTCTTGGCATCTATTTCCCACGTCCCGCAGAAGGCTGTATATTTATCAGACATTTTACAGCTCACACATAATGCTTAACTCTCTCCTATACTTCATACTCAAAATAACAAACTCCTTGCCCTAACAGTTCAGTTATTGCAGTTTTGTTGTGAGTTCAGTTAATGTATGAAACTCATCGTTTGCAAATTTATATATATAAAGACGCAAATCATTTCAAATAGTGTTTTGGGTTGGTGAAAATATTTGTTAAGTGGAAGAAAACGTTCATTTTTTGGCAGATTGCTATAATAATTTAGCGAGTAAGGAGTGAGTAGTAAGTTAAAGAAAAGGTACAAGAACATAAGGCAACCTACCTATACCAATTTCTCCTGACAACACACCAAGCGAGCACATTGATAGTGCAAGCTAGGCATCGACAGGTGGCCCTGGTCATCATAATGGTCGATTCACTATGAGTCACAATACTGAACTAGCGATGCAATCAGTCTCTTTCGATGGTTATCCAGAACACTACATCCAACGGTTATTACTCCTCTTCCTCTCACTCAAAGGCACAAATTTCCATCATCAACAATCATTCCAACCCGAATGCAAACATAACCAAATATGCAACCACCAGCAGAATACCCATCGTACTGAGATCTCTTTTGATGACACAATGCGGTTTGGGTCAGAATTGCATTTCAAAAGAAATCAAGAGGCCAAAGAGAGATGATTTTTGTCTGCTCTGACGCCCAATCGCTAGAATGCCCCTCAGGAGGAAAGAAGAAAGCTGCTCCTTCAGCAGAAATACAGATCTTATCAGAGAATGCCTCTCAGTGCCTGTTTCTCTAGCCCGGCCAGCTTGAGGTGAAGTAAGACTGTGAATGATAGAGTAAGTCACCTGTAATGATGATATCGTGGATCCAACGTAGTTTTTTGAGCATCAGCTGGGGAGTTCATCATCAGTGGAGGATTATAGTGTAGTGTCAGTGCGGGTCCGGCCTCAGAAAGGGAGAGGGCAGTTCCACAAGTCCACTGACAGTACTCAGCCAAGTCCGTGCAGGTCAGTGGTGGCAGCGGGAACACCGGTACTAGGTTTTCACCGTCAAAGAGTTCAAGGAGGTCCAGGACCTGTGAAGACTGGACCTTTTTCGATCAAGCCTCAGATTCGCCTGATGTCATATGCTGGAATTGCCTTCAACGCGACAGTAGAGGAAAGAATGAAAAGAGCTTAAGCACCACAAGCATGAACAGGCACATGCATGTAAAGCATGAATTGCTGTGGAATAGTCACTTGAAGAAAAAAGGCTACACAGGTTCTGGGCTTCCAACCATCATGACAACTTCTGTCTCCTCCTTCTCCACTTTCAGGTCCAAGTGGTCCTCTGCTGCCAATGTGCCAGAGTAACATGAGCAAGCCCCATCCCCAATCCCAGATATTGTTGGTCAATTCACACCACCAGCAACACAGCTTACACCTTCCACTTCCACAGAAGGCTGACTGCCAGTCCGGCAGTCAGTCTTCTGTGTACCAGGTACAAGGCTGTTGGCCTTGGAAAAGTTCCTTTTTCCCCCGGTGGACCAGATTTCTCCCCCATCATGGCCCCGGCACCCCAATACAATGCCGACCAGGCATTTCTTCGCCAGAAAGCTGTCCCCCGCCCTGGGCCCTGGGAAAAATCCCACGGTTGGGTGCATCTGTGTCCCCCAAAATCCATCTCACTACAACAAATGGACTAAAGCATGGGGCAAAGGATGTTACTCTCACTGATTTTTTTACGGGTGAGTTTTTTGGGGGATGACATCCCCTGGGGGATGGGGCTTGCCCAAAACTCCTCCAAAAAACTTTAGTCCAGATCCTCAACAGGTAGCATCACAAAGCCAAAAAACCAGCGGGTTTTTCAAATTTAAATTTGTCTTGGAAACCCCAAACACACAAATCAAGAGCTTTTGGGGGCTCTGGCCCCCTCGGACCCACCAGGGCAATCAAAACCTGGCACCAGGGAATGTGGGGTACGACAATGGGAGCAAATCCTTGCTGCACTTAAGATCGTAATGTCAAACCTTGTTGTGCAGAAATTCCAAGCGCTACCAAAGGGCTCGACGCTCTTTAGGAAGGTTTTGAGGTCTGGTTCACACCTTCCCGGGGTTCACCACCCTACTTTGTCATGACGGCAGCATTTCAGCATACCTGGGGGATCCCCAACAAACCCTCTGATATGTGATGTGGCAACACGGAAAAACCACGTTTCCCCGGCCCAGCGTTGTGGGGGCACATAACGCCCTTTTGCAGAAGGAAACACAGGCAATAGCGTGGACGGCTCTGCCACTCAGCTGGCCAAAGGCTGGGTGAAAAAAACTTTGGGGCCAGGCAAGGTGGTTGCGACAACGGGAAAAATCTCCGCTGCCCTTAAGAGATTTGACTTTGCCATCCCCTTTCTGGCACACGCAAAAACCCCGGTTTGGGAAAATTCTCAAGCGCAAACCCGGGTCTTACTGTCGCTGAGGAAGGGTTGCAAAACCCGCTTTGGAGGGCACAGCGTTTTCAGGCATCATCTTTTCCCCCCATCAATGCCATGTTTTTTGGGCAACACGCGGGAATTTTTACCCCCACAGCTTTCGAGAATTTGGCAGCAGCATAATGCCATTATCAGTAAAAAGTGTCGCATGGCCCCCACCAAACAAGGGTGCGGGACCTTTTGGGGTGTTACCAAAGGGGTGCAGGGAGGGTTAAAGTCCACACCATCCTTGCTTTAGAGGTAAACAACCAAGTTTTGGCCGTTCACCGTTGACTCAACTAGGGGGTTCCTCTTCATTCCCCTTATTTCAAATTCAAAGATAAACGAGAGTCAAAAAAAAATATTTTACTTCAAATTTTTGTAAAACACAACACCACAATAATTTTTCATGGATACATCAGTACCTTTTGTCCTTGAGTATATAAAGCCCTTTTCAACAAAATTTAAAAAGTTCCATATGAATAGACGAGTCAACGTTTCAGAGGCTTCCCTCTTTCCTCAGGCCTGAGGAAAGAGGGAAACCTCTGAAACGTCGCAGCAGAGTGTGCCCCGGACATTCATCCGCACGGATGTCTTTCTGCCGTCTATCAATGACTACTTTAAAAGTTTTTTCTGCAAAGGACTTTTTATACTCAAGGATAAGGTCCGAGTTTCCATAAAAATTTTTTTTAAAAG
>JAODAL010082821.1:0-11452 GCA_025379985.1 Phyllomedusa bahiana
TGTGAATCTTTTCCAGCAACATTAATAGCAGTACATGTGTAATTACCCGCATCTTTGTACTAGATGAAAGAGAAATAAAGACACAATAAATTATCACCTATAACTCAGAATTACTTCTGTTTAATATATTAAGGTAATATGTTAGGTAGAGCATCAGATTTTATAATGCAAAACAATAAAAATGTCAAAAACTACTAAACAGAAACTTAAAGGGGTTATCCGTGAGTTTAAAGATTTTATAGAACACTTTAAACAGCATTTATATTGCAAAGAAAAGATATTCCACTACCTTCATGTGTTTCTTTTCTTTTGCCTCCTTATTCATCTATCAAAAAAATCCACTTTTTGCAGTGAAATTTCCTGCTTGTGGGAGTGTCAGTAGTTCTACAGCATCTCTTTCCTACAAGTCCTAGACTGCACTGCAATCTAAGACTTCACTCCATATTTATCAATGCTAAACATTGTGCTGACATTAGTGTGTACTCTCCCCCAGCTTTGTATTTGTCACGATAATGATGATAGCTAGGACTCATGAGTCACTGTGTAAACTGTACAGAGCTGCCATCATCATTTTCTTGACAGCAATACACCACCCTCCAGCTCTGCACTGCTGTCCTCTGCTCCCATTACTAATTTCTGCCAGCAGGACTCTAAGATGAACAAACAGTTCCCTCTCTTCTCTATTGTAATTACTTCTGTTCACTTTCAAACTTCAGGCTGGTAAGAGTGAATGAAGCCAGATCTTGGCTCAGGTCACACCCACTACAGGGGAGTGTTTCTGAGCTGAGCCTGACTTCAAAGCACACCCATTGAGTGATGACAAAACGTTCAATGAGGCTATGGGATCAATGAACGTCACATGGTTTGTAGGAGGTGGGGAGAAGAGAGGACATGGCTCTGAATTGAATTACAAAGTTTAATATAAAACAGTTGTGAGCCCTATAAAAATAAAAAAAATAATCCCGGAGAACCCCTTCAACTCCTTAACGACTGCCCGCCGACTTTAGACGTCGGCTGGTGCGGGTCGTTCGTCTGCAGCGACGTTTGTACCACACAGCCCCGATCCCAGAGCATCCCCTGCGAGCACCGGGTTGCGGAAGAAACCTCCGCAACCTGATGCTTTAACCCTTTGATTGCGGCGGTGCGTTACCGCAGCGCGATCAAAGGGTTCCCCTGCTCTGTCGGGTGATCGGAACGCCCGGTGACCCGACAGAGCCCGGGGAACAACTGCACAGTCAGCTCTGTGGACCTAGAGTGGCCCCGGAGCTGTCTGTGTACTAAGCCAGTGACTAGGACGCACTTTGTGCTGTCCTAATCACTGCCTGTGTCAGACTGACACAGATTAGAATGTTTTTGCATATATGAATATGCTAATACATTACTAAGTGTAAAAAAAAAAAATGTAAAAAAATGTTAAACAGTTCTTCCTTCATGGGAGTAAAAAAAAAGTAAAAAAAAACATAAAAACTGTAAAAAAAAGTGTAAAAAATAAATAATAAAATCAAAATAAATATTTAATAAAAAATAATTGTGCATAAATTACACGCACAAAAAAACCTACATATATTTGGTATCCACACGACCGTAATAACCTGTAGAATTAATCTAACAAGTTATTACGTGTGAAATGTGAATGGTGTAAAAAAAAAATATATATATATTTTTTTTAAATAAAAAAAAATACTGCAATTATTTATAAGTGAACTTTAACGATTCCCCCATAAAGTACAACTCGTCTCGGATAAAACGAGGCCTCACACAACTGCGTCACTGAAAAAATAAAAAGTTACAACTGTTGAAACGCAAGGAGGCAAAAACTAAAACAGTGTTCTGGTCATTCACTACTTTTCAGACGTTCGGCTTAAGGGGTTAAAGAAATCTTCATTCTGAATAACTAATGACAATATTACAGCTGAAACTACCAATTCTATAATGCCTAATGCGATGGCTAAAACTCTTTAAAATATAGTAATCCTCTGGAATCTTTGTATGGAATCTTGTGACTTGTTGATGAACAAATGATTTAGTGATATAGAAAACTATCAACGTATATTTCAAAAAGTATCCTCCGATCCTTATAAATTTAAAAAGGCGTTCACTTTATTTCCATCATTTTAAAATTCATAGCAGATAGCAACAGCTAACGCGTTTCGGGACTTGCCCTTACTCATAGCATGTATACAAGAAGGTATAACCTCATTTATATGCAAATGACATTCCATCACATGATCTTAAACGTCCTCCAATACGTTACTAGCTAAGAATATCTTAAAAATTACAAAAAATATAACACAATTAAAAACAAATAAGCTACACAAGCTATGCTCATTAATAATAATATAAAAGATCGTTTTTGTAGTTTAAAGGGAACCTGTCACATAGGTTGTGCCCCCGTTTCTGAGGACAGCACAAGCTAGTGTCAGACCTGCTGTTCCCAGCACTGTGCCCCTTATTCTGTAAGATACAGCAGTTTTAAAGCATTTACCCTTCAATTCTTATTCATGAGTAGGTGTTAGCTCCGCCCACCAGAGGCTAGCTCCTCCCACTGACAGTTATTCACATGTTTCTACCTATTCAAAGTAATAGGTTTTTCAGTTGAGGTGGGCGGGGCTAGCCTTAGGTGGGCAGGGTTTGAAAAAAACTGACACTCTGAAGGACTCTTTGAATGACTCTTCTGGCTGAAAACAGCAGATATGAGCATTAAATACACGAAAACTGCAGCATCCTACAGAATAAGGGACACAGCGCTGGGAACAGCAGGTCTGACACTAGCTTGTTCTGTACTCAGCCAGGGGGGCAAAAACTATGTGACAGGTTCTCTTTAAGCCAAACGGTATTCTGGAATTTAATTTAAAAATCCAGCTGGCTTCACGTCTCAACAGACGCTGTTTAAGGTTGCCACCTCTCAGATTGGGTTTAACCCGTTCAATGCCAAAAAAGGAGAAGCTGGAAATATCTCCATGATGTACTGACTGAAAATGTCTCGATGCCCCTGAAATATTAACATAGTTTATGTTCTTAGTATGCAAAATATGTTCATATATCTTCCTTTTGAGTGGTCTGGTTGTACAGCCTACATAAATGAGATTACAACTGTTACATTTAATAACATAAACTACTGGTTCCGTGTTGCAATATATGAAACTAGCTATCTTATAAACAATGTCATTTATTTTAAATTCTTAGATACAATCCATATAGCAACACATATTGCAGCGTGTTCCTCTACATTTAAAATTGCCTTTCATAGAAAGCCAATTATCACAGTTTGAATTCTCTACATATAAACTAGGTGATAAACTCACAGCCAAAGGTCTACCTCGTCTAGAGACAAATTTAACCCCTTCTTTAAGAATTTCTGCAGCAATATCATCGTGAAACAAACTGGGCAAATTTTTTTGAAATAAACGAGTTATCTGTTTATATTGATTACTATATGTGGTGATGAAAGTAAGTGCATTTGATGATATCTCTTTATCCTTTCTACTTTTATTCTGAATCAATTCCTCCCTATTTCTAATTGCTGCTATTTTCTTTCCTCTATCAATATTCCACTGAGAATAATGTCTAGCTTTCAAACATTTGTCAGTGATCTCACACTGTTTTTTGAAAGATTCATTGTCTGAACACAGTCTCCTAGCTCATATGAATTCCCCCATGGGGATCGCACGCATGGTATGAACAGGATGATTACTCCTAGCGTGCAGGATTGTGTTACCTGACATTTCTTTTCTAAAAAGAGAAGTACAAACTTTGTTATCTCTAATATAGAGATGAATATCCAGGAAATTAATGTTATTCTTATTAGCAGTGTCGGACTGGGGGGTCTGGGGCCCACAGGGGAATTGATCTTGGGGGGCCCACCCTACTGTACATGAAAATATTACCGGCCTCTCGGACATAACGCGCCCATTTTACCACATAATACATGTGCAAAACAGAACTGTATTGTGTAATACATAGCAAGAGAGTAACAATCTGTATCTCACACATATGTCAGTCTAGAAATATCATAGACACAGGGCTAAGTAGCTCCATCCAAAACCCCCTCCACCCACATACAATGTCCCCCCTCCACCCACATACAATATCCCCCTCCACCCACATACAAGATCCCCCACCATGTTTCCCTTGGTCCCGCACCGCACTACCTCCGAAAATAAACACCAGCAAGAAAGGAAAAGTGTAACTCCTATCACAGGGTCAATCAGGACACATTAGGGCGGGCATTATACTGGTCCAAATAAACCTACAACACCACCATATAGAGACAACACCAGCTCAGTATAACCTACAACACCACCATAAGAACCACATAAGGTCAGACACCAGCTCAGGTATAAACCTACACACCCACCAATAGAGACCACATAGAGGTCAGACACCAGCTCAGGTATAACCTAAAACACCGCCAAATAGAAACCACATAGAGGTCAGACACCAGCTCAGGTATAACCTACAACACCACCATATAGAGACCACATAGAGGTCAGAAAACCAGCTCAGGAATAACCTACAACACCACCATATAGAGACCACATAGAGGTCAGACACCAGCTCAGGAATAACCTACAACAATGCCATATAGAGACCATATAGAGATCAGACACCACTCAGGTAAAACCTACAAAAACCCACCATATAGAGACCACATGAGGTCAGGACACCACTCGGGAATAACCTAAAACAAGCATATGAGACCACTTAGGGGTCGACACCCACTCAGTATAACCTACAACACCACCATATAGAACCAAAAAGGGGTTTCAACACCAGCTCAGGTATAACCTACAACACCACCAATAGAGACCACATAGAGGCAGACACCACTCAGGTAAAACCACAACACTGCATATAGAAACCACATAGGGGGGTCAACACCGGGCTCAGGAAACCACAACACCACCATATAAGCCCAACATAAGGTCAGAACCACTCAGGTAAACCCTTTAAAACACTGCCATATAGAAACACATAGAGGAAAACACCAGCTCAGGAAAACCTACAACAATGCCATATGAGACCATATAGGGGTCAGAACCACTCAGGTTAACTACAACACCACCTAAAAAGACCACATAGAGGCAGACACCACTCAGGTCACCACACTTTACAGTGAATACAGCACTGATCCAATATGAATAAAATAACCCCTGAAATCAGGACCACCGGAGCCCCTTATCTGATAGTCTTCCTTTTTTCATGAGTCGTTTTTATTCTTTTTTCCTCTCATCCGTTCCACACCGCCAGATGACTTGTCCCGGCCACAGCTCATCCCTGCAGAAAATTGCACACAAATATCTTAGAATCCCCAATTTTCCAGCACCTTCTTTATCAATTCCCACCTCTGTACAAACTTTCCCAGGGTGGAGAGCGGGTACAAGCCATAACTTAGAGGCCTTTTATCCTGAGGGGTTGGAGGGTGGGAAAGGACAAAACCCCCGGGGATAATGCTAAAAACTATGGGCTGCTGCCCTCTCATTATAATTACCAGGTAGGTAGACCAAAACCCAAGGTAGGATAGGCAACTAGGCAAGGCCCCCATCTGTAGTTAGGTGGTTTCTTCCAATTAGGTAAGCTGTAAGTAGTTAGGTTCCCCCTTTTTATAGGCTGCAAGCAGTTAGGGACCCCCTTTAGGTAGTATACAGCATTTTGGGCTTCCCATGAAGTATATACAGGCAGTTAAGGCCTCCTTTATGGTAGTTTGCAGGCAGTTAGGGATCTCCCCTTTTGCTAGTGTTCAGGAAGTCAGCCCCCCCCCCCCCCCCATTAGCTACTGGATAGTGGTATCAGGGCCCCTTTAGTATTTAGGTAGCAAGGGCCCCCTTTGTAGTCAGAGCCCCCCTGTAGGTAGTCAAGGCTTCCCTTTAGGTAGTCAGGGCCCCCCTTGTAGTCAGGGCCTCCCTGTAGGTAGGGCAGGGCGTCCCTTTAGGGTGGTCAGGGCCCCCCTGTTAAGTCAGGCCTCCCTGAAGGTAGCCAGGGCCCCCCTTGTAGTCAGGGCCCCCTTTTGGTAGCCAGGGGCCCCATTTGTAGACAGGGCCCCCATGTAGCCAGGGCCCCCCTTTAGGTAGCCAGGGCCCCGCTTGTAGTCAGGGCCCCCTTTTAGTGAGCCCGGGCCCCCCTTTTTGTCCGGGGCCCCTTTTGTAGTCAGGGCCCCCTGTAGGTAGCCAGGGCCCCCCTTGCAGCCAGGGCCCCCTTTGTAGCCAGGGCCCCCCCTTGTAGCCAGGGCCCCCCCCCTTGTAGCCAGGCCCCCTATGGTAAAACCAGTCCCCCTTTAGGTCCAGGCCACCCTTAAAGGGAGTCCCAGGGGCCCCCTGTAGGTAGCCCGGCCCCTTTGTACTCAGGGCCCCCTTTTGTAGTCAGGGCCCTTTGTGTAGGGCCCCCCCCTTGTAGTCCAGCCCCCCCCCCCCTTGGTACCAGGGCCCCCCTTGTGTCAAGGGTGCCCCCTTGTAGCCAGGGCCCCTTTAGATAGCAGGCCCCCTTTAGGTAGGCAGGGCCCCCCTTTAGGTACCAGGGCCCCCCCTTTAGTTAGCCAGGGCCCCCCTTTTAGCAGGGGTCCCCTCTAGGGACCATGGCCCTTTTAGTCAGGGCCCCCCCTTTTACCAGGGCCCTCTTTGGGAGCCAGGCCCCCCCTTGAGTCAGGGCCCCCCCTTGTAGCCAGCCCCCCCCCTTGTAGCCGGGCCCCCTTCCTTGTACCTGGGCCCCCTTTAGGTAGCCAGGGATCCCTGTTAGTAGCCAGGGACCCCTTGGTAGTCAGGGCCCCTTTTGCAGTCATGGCCCTTTTGCAGCCCGGGGCCCCCTTTTGCAGTCAGGCCCCCTTTTGTAGCCAGGGCCCCCCACTTTGTAGCCAGGGAAACCCCCCTTTGTACCCAGCCCCCCTTACCAGGCCCCCTTTACCAGGGCCCCGTATCCCCCCCCAGCCCCCCCCCCCCCCCCCCCCCTTTTTTAGCCAGGACCCACCCCCTTGTAGCCGGGACCCCCCTTGTAGTCAGGACCCCTTGTTAGCCTCGGACCCCCCCTTGTACTAGGACCCCCCCCCTTGAGCCAGGACCCCCTGTATTCAGAACTCCCCCTTGTAGCCAGACCCCCTGTAGTCAGAGCCCCCCCTGTAGCCAGGACCCCCCTGTAAGTTAAAAAAAAACAAACAAACAACCACTTCCTGCTCCGCTCCCGCCCTTGCCAGGTCCCGGCCGCTCCGTGCATAAAGGGGCTCGCCCCAGCTGAAGGGCCCAGCGTCTTTAGCCTGCCAGGAGATCAGCGGGGCGCAGCCAGTCCTATGGGCTGGTTGCTCACCGCTGGACCACCCTTATGCGCAGCCCCGGGAGTCGGTTTTACAATATCCCCAATCCCGGGCCGCGGTCTCTGTTATCCGGGACGGGTCCCCGGGCCGCATGTGACCGATGCGCGGGAACGGGTCCCGGGGAGCGACGGCATGCCTTTTTGGCCCACAGCGGCTCGGGGGGGAAACCGTTTGTCCACGCGGCCAGTCCGAGCCTGTTATTAAGTATATAGTGATTTTAGGGGTTTTTGATTTCATTTATTAAGGGAAAATTTTTTTGATTTTCAGTTGTCACGGGAGCGGCATGTGTTAGCCGTAACTGCCCCCGCCCTCCATTCCCCGGTGCGCTCCTTCCGCCAAACACAGGGAAAAGGAGACATGGCGCGCGTAAAAGCGACTTCGACAACCCCTTCCAGGACCCTGCAGTGACTGAGCATCGGCCTAGCAACCAGTATGCCACCCTGGACGTCTACAATCCTTTCGACAACCTTGGGGTACCACCGCCTTACCATGAAGCATCGGTTCCACCAGCTGCCACTGTGCCTGCGTCACCCTGCCGCCCACCGTAACCCCTACTGTCAAGAAACAAAGTCCCACGGAACCCAAGAACTATGGCTCGTATGGCACCCAGGAATCTACATCTGCGGTGACAGCAGATTTATTGCGCCGCCAGGAGGAGCTGAACCGCAAGGCAGAAGAACTAGACCGCAGAGAACGAGAGCTCCAGAACGCTGCACTTAGTGGAGCAATTGAGACAGAAATAATTGCCACCTCTGCATCCCTTTTTTCCTGGTGAAGCCTTGTTTCTATCAGGACATAGGTGTGGACATTCCACAAGAGTTTCAGAAGACGGTGTCCATCATGTATTACCTGTGGCTCTCAGAGCCCGAACCTTCTGCTGAATTTCCCCGCCGCCTGGGCCATCTTCTGTGGGGGAATGGGAAAGGGGGGCTCTGGATTTGGCATGTCTATCCTCTGGGCGATCCTCTTCACACCATGCTCGTTTGTATGTTGGTACAGACCCTTGTATAAAGCATTGAGGAGTGACAGTTCCTTCAATTTCTGTGTCTTCTTCTTCATCTATTTTGTTCAAGACATAGTCTATGTCCTGGAGGCTGTGGGGATTCCTGGATGGGGCTTCAGCGGCTGGTCCCCTCCCCTCAGTTGCGATCCGAAACAAGGTTTTTATTGCCCCGTCCTGTGATAATGTTTAAAAATCCGCTCTGCTCACAGCAACCGCAACCATGGGCATCATCATGCTGAAGAGGATCCACTCCATTTACCGCCGG
Source organism: Phyllomedusa bahiana (assembly GCA_025379985.1). Taxonomy (NCBI): domain Eukaryota; kingdom Metazoa; phylum Chordata; class Amphibia; order Anura; family Hylidae; genus Phyllomedusa; species Phyllomedusa bahiana. The sequence goes on from JAODAL010082821.1 coordinate 8,569, forward strand.
ACTGGTGCCAGTTTCCAGAAGGCGCAGGAAGAATTTGCTGCTGGAGTGTTTTCCAACCCTGCTATGCGCACGGCAGCCACCAACGTAGCGGCAGGAGCTGCGCAGAGCGCCTTCAAGCCTTAGGATGTGCCGGGGCGCCATCTTTTTGCACCATCCTGCACTGTCAGACTGTACTGCGGCAGACCTTAGCCTGACGCTGGTTTGTCGGCGGGCGAGTCCGCTCTTCAAATGGGTTGGTGTCTGTATTAACACAATGTCGGAGCGGGACACTGGACGGAGCACCACTTGTCTGCGTCAGCTCGTGTCTGTGCTTGTGTCATTGGCGTTTCTATGTAGGTGAGTGGGGGTAACCCACCTACCAGGCCATAGCACCGTCCCACTCAGGATTAACCCTTCTCTGCCTGTGGAGGGCTCTGCAGTCGATGCCGGGTGTAGCTGTGATGTCGGGAGGGTTGGGGGTGTGCATGCCTCATGTTTACATCTTCTGTTAGATCGGGGGAATGCAAAAAAAAAAAAAAAAATAATAATAATTTTGACATCAGATTACTCACCATTCCAGATCAGCAATTTATCATCAATGAATCACCCAAAAAACTGAATGTTACAAAAATAGGGATTGTTGGGTGAAAAAATATATTCCTCCTCCCACCATGCCATGTATAAATTTGCAAGTGAGGGGGAAAATTTAGCACCCATAGGTGCACCTTGGATCTGTAAATAGTATGTGCCATTAAATAAAAAATAATTGTGCTTGAGTAAGTATTCTACCACAATTAATATATACTCTATTAGTTCCTCAGTATAAGGGCTAGCATTATATAGATGGTGTGCTAATTCTGTCATAGCTAATGTATGCAGTATAACAGCAAAAAATTATATTCTAGTAGCCAACTCTTCTCATCCACGACATGTTATTAAAAATATTCCGTATGGAGAACTGACACGTTTGAAGAGAAACTCTTCTACGGAGGGTATTTTCTTGGAACATTCAAATAAAACATTGGATAGATTGAGATCTAGAGGTTATGCAGACAAAGATTTAAATAAAGCTCTCTTGAAGGTATCACAGATTCCTAGGGAAAAGTTACTACAGTCTAAACATCAAAAGACCCCTTTCAATACAAATAATGTAGTTTTTTCTACTCCATATAGTCCACAATATCATCAAACAGTAAAAATCATTAAAAAGAATCTCCCATTACTCTCAATACAACAAAATATGAGAGAAATTATAAGCGATAACATAAAATTTGTATCAAGAAAAGCCCCCGCGTTGGGGAATCTTCTATCCCCCAGTCTTTTTCTTTCTAATAAGAAACAAAGAGAGAATACTTGGCTTACAGTAGGGAGTTCATATGGATGTGGACACAGTAGGTGAATAACATGCAACTACATGCAACCTACAAAAGAATTTTTTAGCCATAGCGACAGATGAAAAGTTTAAAATAAGTTCTTACATCAATTGCAATACACGCAATATCATTTACTTAACCACCTGTGTTGCATGCCATGTACAATATGTAGGTCATAGTTCTAATAGTCTGAAGACACGGAAACGCAGACATCTCTCTGACAAACAAAATAGAGTTAGCAAACGTATCTATGGCATCTAGACACTTTGCTGAAAGTCATTCTGGCAGTTTGGAGTCCTTTGTATGTAATGGGATCGAGATAGTTAGCAAACCCGTAAGAGGAGGAGACATGAAACACAAATTGTTAACACGAGAAGCCTGGTGGATTTCAGGTTGGGAACTAGATTTCCATCAGGCTTGAATAAAAGGCAGGATATAATGTTCCAATACTGACAAAAATAGAATATTGTTCTTTGTCTTTTGATCCCCTTATCATTTATTTTGATGTGTAACTAAACATGATATATTATTCTTTGTTTTTAGCATATTTTCATGAATAAGGTTTTAATCACGTGATTTTAGAGGATATAAAGGAGATCACGTGTAGTTTCCGTTACACCAAGACTAAGAGAGTGGTCTCTCGAAACACGTCGGTGCGTCTGCTAGTTATCATGTTCACAACCATTTGAAATTTTAATGGATTTCTAATAAAGCTGGAATTTTATACTGCTTTCAAAATTTTGGGTTTTCATCTTAAAGTTGCGGGTTTTTTTTGTATTTTTTCTATGTTTAGGGCTTAAGGAGGAATGCAAGCTTCACGATCCTCTAATCCGTGCAACTACTGATCGATCCGCACAGGTGAGCTGAACACACACGAAGTGAGCATTATATAGATGGTGTGCTAATGCTGTCATAGCTAATGTATGCGGTATAGAAGATATAGAGTATCACAACCACTAAAAGTAACGAAGGCAGGTAGGGATCCCCTGGACCACCGCAACGATGGGTAAGCCGTACCAGGGGACGGGGTCTAAGTAAACCCCCTTTTCACCGAGCCCGCCGCAAAGCGGGATGGACTTGCTGCGGCGGGGGAACTACCAGGTCTCCCACTGGCGTGACTTGCTTGGGTGGCACCCAAACAGTGCTGGGCAGAAACGTGAGCGTAGGGGAAGTCGGGGGCAGGCAAAGGGGCAGGGCAGGCGCAACGGTTCGTGGGCAGGATACAGGGGCGAAAAGGTACGGACACGGAATCAGACAAAGAGCATAGAAGCTTTCCTTTAAGGGAGTAACGCCTAAAAATCCGGCAAAAGGGGACCCGGAAGGGGAAAAGGGGTTTAAAAAGGTCACCCCGCCGCCTTAACCAATAATGGGCGACTGGGGGCCTTTTAAATCCCCGGACCGGGGGGCGCCGGGGGGCGCCTAAAGGGGGCGGGCACGCGCACCCGGGGCCGTCAGGGGACGGAAAGGAACCCCGGGCGCGGGGAAAGGGAAGGGGGAAAGCCGGGGGCCCGACCCGCGGGCACGGAAGGGGG
>JAODAL010082822.1:0-11452 GCA_025379985.1 Phyllomedusa bahiana
CCAACAAGTACAACAAAACTTTCAAAAGTTACACGGATGGAAATTGCGTTTTTTGCAGCAATGAAAAACAAAAAACATTGCTAGAAAAATTTTATATCAGAAATTGTCGTACAACGGGGCTACTTGAAAAAAACAAGGGCCGCACCAACGTTGAAATACAGCTATTTAAAATTTTATACGGATAACAAACGGGGGTTTTTGTCACCAATGAAATACACCAACAGTACAAAATTTCTGTTTTCAAATTTTAAATAAAAAGGTGGCTCTATGAACAAAACTGGGCCGCACCTAAGTAAAAAAAAAAAACACCTATTTGAAATTTATTAGGATAATAAAAGGTGGGTTTTGCACCTATGAAATACACCTGCAATTACTAGCAAATTTCTGAATTATAATATAAGTATAAGATGGGTCTTTCAACAAAACTGAGCCGTGCCAAATTGAAAAAAAACCTAATTAAATCGTGTACAGATAATAGTAGGTGGTTTTTGCCCCTATGAAATACAACACCAATTACTAGCAAATTTCTGTATGGTAATAACCGTACAATATGGGTCTTTGAACAGAAATGGCCTAAGCCAAAGTGAACAAAACCAAATTAAATTTTGTACGGATAATAAACCGTGGTTTTTGCACCTATGAAAAACACCTGCGGGGACTAGAAAAGTTCTGTATCATATTGTAAGTACAAAGTGGGTCTTTGAACAAAAGTGAGCTGCGCCAAAGTGAAAAAAAACCTAATTAAATCGTGAACTGATAATAATCGGTGGTTTTTGCACCTATGAAATACAACACCATTACTAGCACATTCTGTTTGTAATTCCGTACAAGATGGGTCTTTGAACAAAAAGGGCCCTTTGCGCCAAAGTGAACAAAACCTAATAAAATTGTGTACGGATAATAAAGTGGTTTTTGCCCCTATGAAATACAAACTGCGGTGACTAGAAAAGTTCTGTATCCTATTGTAAGTACAAAATGGTCTTTGAACAAAACTGAGCTGGGGCAAAGTGAAAAAAAAAAATAATTAAATCGTGTTACAGATAATAAACGGTGAGTTTTGCACCTATCAAATCCACTGCATTTAAACTAGAAAAGATCTGTATCCTAATATAAGTACAGGCTGCACAAAATACAACTAAATATTTCAGCAAAAACTGCCAAAAACTGTTAATAAAAAGCCATTTAAATTTCGAGTCAAAGCAGAGTCTGGGCTGCACAATATCCACTCCTTTCAAAACTGCCAGCCTGTTTTGTCTGTGTTCGCCCCACCCCCCCCCCCCCCCACCCCCCTGCGGCTGTACAGCGCCCAAAAGCTTCTTTTAAAACTCTCAGCCTAACTAATAACTGAAATTCTCTAATCTACCTATGTTCGAATGTTCACAGCTAAAAGCATAGCTGTCTGTGTGAACAAATAGAACTGTTTCGCTGAGCTGTATTGAGAGACACCTAGCACAAGTCTTGCTCTTATGAGACACTGACACACACTGATGCTGAACAAGAAGGGCTGTTCTATGTAAAACAAGGTCATGTGATTTTTCCAGCCAATCACAACCATACACATCCCAGTCATGACGTCGCACACCCTGCTCTATTCTCTAAGCTGATTTGCTGGCCGCCAAAATGACAGAAGGCCGAAATTGGCGCAATATTAATAGATTATGCGCAGATTTTCACCAAATTTAAATCGCGTGACCGAAAAATTCCGATCAACATAAAAACCGTGCTGATTTCAACTTTGTCTAGAATAATCGCTCAACACTAGTAAAAACCCCTATGAGGCGAAGGCCAATTGTCCCAAACAAGAGGAAACATTCCTTCCCAACTAACATGGCAGAATAATCCCTGGATCAACATCCGATCTCCAGAATCCGGTCCCCATAACTTGTAATATTATACTTTTCAAGAAAGTCATCTAAATCCTTACTGAACGTTCAATAACTTCACCATCACAACTTCTTTTGGCTGTGAGCTCCATAGAGTAGAGATGAGCGAGCAGTAAAAAGTTCTAGTTCGATTAGAACCTTGATCTTTAAGGTTCGAGGTTCTATTCAAACTAGAACTCAAACTCAAACCCCATTCATGTCAATGTGAGAAGCTGTTTGGGTTAATTTTTAGACCTATACAGGTGAGGAGAAGCTGGAATTACCATCCATAACAGTAAACTGGATACGTGGAACAACTTAGTGAAGAAAATTTGGCTCTAAGAGTCACAGAAAATATTGAGAAGCTAAAATCGCGCAAATCGCGGCACATAGCGTATCATTGCTACTATATGTAACGTGCCTTTTTAGGTGTGTATACCCGGCATATAATGCGCCTAGTTTTGGTGTAAGGGCAGTTATTAATGGGGGGAATAGGGCATCAAAAGTGTTTTTGGCACAAAATAGACCAAAAAACAGCATTTGCATATTGGGACATGTCGCCCTAAAAGTTTATATCACTTATATGTAAAAGTCCATGACGGAAAAGTGATACAAATACACAACTTACTTTAGCACCACGCTTGCTGCTAAAAAAAATAAAGAATACTTTTTTTTACCATTTTCCCAGAAACAATGCAATAACATATAATGTAGAAATGCCATAAAAATAAAGCAATAAGTATTAAAAAAGGTAAAAAATTAGTAGAAAAAGGCCATGTCCCCACGATACGGTTTTTCAGCCGAAAAACTTTTACACGGACCTTAATGGAAAATCCATGCAGCAGTCCCCACTGCATGGATTTTCCACCTGGCGGTTTTTGAGACTGCCAGCGGTCCAAAAAACAGAACATGTTCATTCTTCCGTCCGATTTTCGGGCAGCAGAAGACCATGTCAATGGGAAGAGGAGGGCTTTTCTCCGCAAACCGCAGAGAAAAGTCGTCCCCCGGCGGCCATGTGCACGGCACAAAAACAGCACAAATACCGGTCGGATAAGCCAACCGGTATTTGCACTTCGCTGTGTGAACGGCCCCTAAGAGAGTGTGAGAAAGTGTTATAGCAGTCAAATCCGCACATACTACAGACAAGAAAAATATGCCCGGACAGGAAGCAGGGTAAACGGCCCTGTCAGGAACTTGTTAAGGTATAACAAGTGGAATATGTAGAAAACCAGAAATCCAACTGCTTTTGATGGATCTTCTTTTCAGTTGCTTATACCTTAGTAATCTGGGTGCAAGAGGGTGCTCACTTGAGGTGGTTTTTGTCATGTGACCAAGAACCACATGACCAAAAACACACAAGATTTTATCTCAGATTCTGGTGATTTTTCGGTTTTATGGGGAGAACAGTCGAATGCACATGGTATTTCTGTACTTTACCTATGTGTGCCACATGGCAGAAAACTGCATCACAAAACCACAGCAATTCGTGGAAAAACTATGTGCAGCTTTGGCTGGGCAGCAAAAACTGCTACAGTCCATGTCCGGGCATCCTAATTGGTTCATTAATATCTTAATACCCGGCTCAGACAGGCTCATTGTATCAATATGTTACCTAGGCTGTTAGATATTCATTTATTAATGAGCTAGACTGTCCTAGATAATGCAAAGTGAAATCAGCTCAACTAAAAAAATGATCTTAGGCCACAAAATTATATATACATGCACACCAGGAGAGCACAACCAGGTTTATGGGAAATGGTACAAAAAAGGAGTTGGTTCCAGACGGTCCCTGGTTTGAATTACCCAGAAAAACATCCAATCCCCACAGCACTCCAAAATATTCAAAAAAGGGTAAAAAAAAAGTTGCAAAATAGCACCTTACTTTATTCTACAGCCAGGGCAGGCAAAGTAAGGTGCTAACTCACTGTATCCTGTGGTGCTCACAGTGTTTCTTATCTACTGCACAGTGTTCATCATGGAATGCACTTTTTATGACTCATTTCCCACCGGGTGAGAAATATACACTAATACACACACATAAAATATATATTATAAATATATATATATATATAATATATATATAATATAAAAAATATATATATATAATATAATATATATATAATATACATACAGTATCATCCAATGACCACAGCACTCTAAAGGTAGATAAAGACCAGATAAAGCTGTTGTGCTCGAAAGTGGAGCTTTTAGACGGGGTTCACATGTTGTTTTTCTTTTGCTAGTTTGAGTATAAAAACTGTATGTAAAATACATACAACAAAAACTGATTCATTTTTAATTAACCCAAATTTCATCTGTATGTTCCAAATCTGAGCTAATCATAATGTTGGACTGAGGTGCTTGGGCCCCACCAGTGGAGTTGATTTTTGGGGTTCACCGGTGGAGTTGATTCTTGGGGCCCATCAATGAAGTTGATTCTTGGGCTCCACCAGTAGAGTTGATTCTTGGGGCCCACCAGTGGAGTGGATTCTCGGGACCCAACAATGGAGTTGATTCTTGGGGCTCACCACTAGAGTTGACTCCTGGGGCCCACCAGTGGAGTTGATTCTTAGGGTCCACCAGTAGAGTTGATTCTTGGGGCCACCAGTGGAGTTGATTCTTGGATTCTCAGGGCCCACCAGTAGAGTTGATTCTCAGGCCCACCAGTGGAGTTGATTCTTGGGGTCCACCAGTAGAGTTGATTCTCGGGGGCCCAACAGTGGAGTTGGTTCTGATTAAACCTAAAATTTATTTGAAGGCACTGATGACAAGACGTCGACTCTTATACTTTGTACACATCATGTGAGCTGAAAGATAATTAGAGAAAGACACTCTGTTCCGCAGGTAGACGGTCAATGCGAAAGAGTAAGACCAGCAATGGATCTATATTTTTTCATGTATACTGCTACAACTGTTTATTTTACTAAATTTTGCCCCTAAATCCAAGTTGGACTAATAAAGCCTGAACTGTATGAGGTGTCTATGTATGTATGTATGTATGTATGTATGTATCTATCTATCTATCTATCTATCTCATAGTTATCTATGTAGCTATCTATGAATCTCATAGTTTTCTATCTATCTATCTATCTATCTATCTATCTATCTATCTATCTATCTATCTATCTATCTATCTATCTATCTACCTATCTATCTATCTAGTTTTGCCATAACTGTCTGATCAATAGAGGTCCAGCCGGTCTTAGGGATGAGGAGTCTGTATACTGACTGCAGATAATACAACCAGGATCTCTGCTGTACAAGAGAAACAACTTTGAAGAGTTGGCAGCAGTAAAACACAACACCTTTATTGGTGAGGGTCCCAGGAGTTGAAAGAAAGAGATGACATATCCTAGGGATTTCATAAGATGAGAAAACACATTTAACCAATTTTTTTGTCTGTGCAATACAAAACCACATTTATTATGTGTAATACAATCATCTATATTTATGACAAGCACAATAATCAGATGGAAGCCAAACGTGAGTGACAAGGGCATTATTTGGAGTGCAATAAGAATACAGAGGATTTAAAAAGTCTCCCCATCTTTATTAAAAATGCAGCCTTTCCTGACATTAAGCTTGGAACAGAGAATAAATCTGATTAGAATGTCTTCTGTCTTCATTGTTCAAGAACCAAACTGAAGTAAAACACAAATAATGACTTTATGGAGAAAAATGAAAAAATATAAATATACACACACTCTCTTCAATGACTACTCCAAGAAGGACAAGCCGTAAACTTACACAAATCGAGGAATTAGCAGGTGTCGATAAGATCTGCTAATGATTACATTTATCCAAGCACCTGGCTCCAATATGTGGCCTGTTGTGGTGCCTAAAAGCCAAATAGAAAGCAACGTTTTTTAGCCCCTTGAAACCTCAAAAATTCAGAGCAAGTGCTGTAGGATGATTGTGCGATGCCTCCTACTCATTGAAGTGCCAGTTATGGGCACTTGTTGCAAACTGAGAGACAGAATCCTTGAACTGAGAGACCTCAATTTATTACTATGGCAGATCGCTATACGCCTTGGTCGAAATGTCTGAATTGTTCAACATTGCATTTCCTGAGAGACAAACCTCTGCATGGACAGATCATCTGATGGGAAGAATGGAGCATTGTGGTCCATTGTGTACTACAAGTGAAATTGAAAATCACATTCCAATCCTTGGGTGCAAAGAACCATCAGAAGGCATTTGCACAACACTCGGATACGAGCCAGACATCCAGCTACAGTTGTTCCATTGACCTCATGCCACCACTCTCAAAGGCTTTAATGGTGCACCATAAGGAGGCTGGCATGATGGTCTACCCTCTTCAGTGATGGTCTGGAGACCTTGTGGGCAATGCTGTGAAGAAACCTTCACAAGGGAATGTCACACCAGTCCTACTGCTGGGATTATAGTGTGGGATGACATAATGTATGCTAGCCAGACTCCTCCAGTCTTCATGTCAGGTACACTATCAGCTGGATGTTCCATCTATTTGCCCATGGAACCAGTGGTGCGGCCGCTTCTCCACAGTGTTCCCAGACCTATTTGTCAACAGGACAATGCCAGGGATACGAGCCAGACATCCAGCTACAGTTGTTCCATTGACCGCATGCCACCACTCTCAAAGGTTTGAATGGTGCACAACAAGGAGGCTGGATTGAAGGTCTACCCTCTTCAGTGATGATGAGTTTTGTTCTCAGATACAATAATAGGAAGAGATTGGTCTGGAGACCTTGTGGGCAATACCCTGAAGAGACCTTCACAAGGGAATGTCACACCAGTCCTACTGCTGGGATTATGGTGTGGGATGGCATAATGTATGGTAGCCAGACTCCTCCAGTCTTCATGTCAGGCACACTATCAGCTGGATGTTCCATTTGTCTGTCCATGGAACCAGTGGTGCTGCCGTTTCTCCACAGTGTTCCCAGAGCTATTGGTCAACAGGACAATGCCAGGCTGCATGTTGCTAGTGCATGGCCTAAATGTGCTTTCATGGCCTCAGCATCTGTGGACTTGTCTCCTTTCTAGGGCTTCTGGAACATCATTAGTTGGCAATTCTATGGGAACCGCCAGCAGCCGATCCTGGTAGGTTCCCCAAGTGTATTCAGTACAGCAGAACAATCCTCAGACAACAACTAAAAACCTCATTGATAGCGGCCGAGGCAAGGAAGTGTGAGGATTCGTTGGCTCATACCCTATACTGTCACAGACTCTGAATATTTTTCTCCCTGTTTTATCATTTACATATATTAACATGTCCATCCATCCTGTGATTTCCATAATTTTCCATTGACTTTTCCCTCTTGATGTTGCAATTTTAATGTGGAGGAGTGTATTTATATATGTATTTATACAGTGGTGCTTGAAAGTTTGTAAACCCTTCAGAATTTTTTATTTCTCTACACAAATTTGACCTAAATATACATCAGATTTTTACGCAAATCCTAAAAGTCGATAAAAAGAACCAAATCAAACAAATAAGTCAAAAATATTGGACTTAGTCATTAATTTATTAAGTACAATGATGCAATATCGCATGTGTGTGAGTTGCAAAGGTATGTGACCCTTTGCTTTCTGTATCTGGTGCAACTCCCTTGTGTAGCAATAACTGCATCTGTGTTCTCCTTTGTACTACATTGGATCTGTCTTATGGTATATGTTTTATTTGCAGGTGAAAGATGTGGTAGGCAAGCTGTTATAAAACCCATACCAGCCTAAAATAGACTAAAAATATGGTAGACCAAATTCTGTCAAATCTGTGTATGTCAGAATACCTGCTTAAAACTATTCCAGCAGTGCATAGCAAAATTGGTAACTTAATGACTCCTACTTTCTTCCCTATCTCATTTAACTTCTATGTCTGATCTATCATGGTCAATGGCTCCACACTTTACCAGTACTAGGGGCGACATGTACGGGGCTGCTGCAGTATTCCAGTGTCCATTCAGCCCCAAAAGATTTATAATCAGGTGCACTCCAAAATTAGGCACATTGTTTGGTGCCCGCGGCACTTTATAATGTGCCTGAGATAGTGGGGGCGTTCTGGAGGCATCACAACACAACTGTACTATTCTACACATTTCTGACGGGAGGACGGCAAAACCAGGCGCATTACTGCTGGAACAGGTAGACCAAGTTAAAAGTGGTTTATCTGAGCCTGAATTGATCTTTTTGGAGCTAGAAAGCGCTAAATCTATGACCCACAGTAGAACAGGTTAATAAATTGAGGCGCATTCTACACTACTAATGCATGCAATAAAGTTGACGTCTGGGCAACAAAATTCATCCATGTCGCCCTAGAAGTCCACTGCCTTGAGATATCCTTTGACTCTGTTCTGTCTTTCAAACAGCACATCCATGTCTTCATCACCTCCTGCCGCTTCCACCTGAAAAAATATTTCCTTGAATCTCCTCATTTCTGGACTTTGACTCTGCAAAAATGTTTGTTCATGTCCTGAACATTTCCCACCTAGACTACTACAACATCCTTATCTGCGGCCTCCCGTCTAACACTCTCACTCCCCTTCAAGCCATCCTCAACTCTGCTGCCTATCTGATCCACCTCTCAACTCACTTCTCCTCTGTCTCTCCCCTCTGCCAATCCCCTTACTGGCTTCCCATTGCCCAGTGAATTCAGTTCGAGTTACTAACCATGACCTACAAGGCTCTCCATAACCTCTCCCCTCCATAACCTCCTTTCTCCATAATCTACAGAAATCACTCCACACACAGTCTCCGCTCCTCAGAGAGTCTTCTTCTCCACTCTCCTCTTGTTAGCTCCTCGCACAATCGCCTCCAAGACTTCTCCCGTGCTTACTGCACCAACACATCAGACTTTCCTCTACTTTCACTAGTTTCAAACGTGACCTGCAAACTCATCTCTTCCTGAGCCTTCACCCTACAATACGGCCTTGTCCCCACTGCATGGGTTTTCACCCCGTTTTTTCAGTTTTTCGGTTTTGAAAACCGTCTGCAAACCGGGTGACAACTTTTAGCATGGACCTCTATGTAAAACCCATGCAGCGGTCCCCATTACAGGGGTTTTCCGCTGGGCAGTTTTTCAGACCACCGGCGGGCTGACAAACCTTGAACATGTTCATTCTTCTGCCCGGTTTTCGGGCGGAATATGAACATGTTTATGCGAAGGGGGAGGGCTTTTCTCCGCAAGCCGTGGAGAAAAGCCGTCCCCCAGCGGCCGTGTGCACGGTTCCAAAACAGTGCAAATACCGGTTGGGATTTCCAACCGGTATTTTTCCTTTGCCATGTAAACGGTCCCTAACCCTGCTGTCCCTACACCACCATACACAAAAATCCATCACTCACCTTCTGTCTCCCCCTACTCCATTATAGATTGTAAGCTCTTGCGCCACGTTCCTCTCTCCTTCTGTATCAGCTTATTATTCAATGCTTATATTATATGTGTTTTACATTCTATATTTGAACCCATTTGTTTGAACATCGCTCTGGAATCACATGTAAAATCAGCCCCGTGACCAGTGAGGGTGATAACACATCATCAGGGAATTGCTTATTTTTCAGCTCTCTGAATTATAGGTATCGACTACTTCTTTCCCTAATCAATTAGTGGAACCTGCTGGCATAAGTGAGAGTGATGAACGAGCACTTAAAATATTGAATGAAGTAACCTCAAAACTTTAACCTTGCCAAAGCTCCCATTTGTTCTAAATCTGGCTCTGCAATTAGGTTTTCTGCTAGGTCAGGATTCTTTTATATCATCAGCTTATAGGAAGAGGTTATATGATGCACTGAAAGAACTGTAGATGTTTTACAACCGCCACTGAGTACGTAGCTTTTCACTGGCAATAGGCTTCTCAAAAAGGCTGGGTTCACACATTCAGCATATCAGATGTAATTTTTGAAGGTAAAGCCAGGAATGGATCATGATTGGAGTCAGAGCCATCTTTTGGGGTGGACGAGAAGAGCACCCCTAGAAACGCCCCTGTTACACAGCTTTATATTAAGTATATTTTATAAGAAAAAAGTCATATGACTAAGATATTACCATAGCTCCATCTGCACTGTCCACCATACAGAAGAGAGGAGAGCCAGAAGGATTATATATTCCACTTCTCCCATTTTTGTAAATATTGCATTCTATCTTTTCATAGAACACTGAAGATATGACACTTTGACACAATGTAAAGTAGTCAGTGCACAGCTTGTATGACAGTGTAAATTTGGTGTGTCCTCAAAATAACTCAACACAGACATCAATGTCTAACCACTGGGGACAAAACTGAGTACAGCCTAACTGAAAATGGAAAAATTGCGCCTAATTTACTACTTTCCCTTCACAGTGTCATGTGACTCATGTGTGAAAGGTTTCAGGTGTGCATGGGGAGAATGTGTGTTAAATTTGGTATTCGAACCATCTGAGGATCTGAGAAAAATAATTGTTGCTCTACATGAAGATGGCCTAGACTATAAGAAAATTGTCAACACCCTGAAACTGTGCTGGAGCACGGTGGCCAAGAACAGACAGCGGTTTAATAAGACGGGTTCCACTCAGAATAGGCCTTGCCCTGGTCAACCAAAGAAGTTGAGTGCACACGGTCAGCGTCATATCCAAAGATAAATGCTGCCAGCATTGCTGCTGAGGTTACAGGGGTGGGGGTTCAGCCTCTGAGTGCTCAGACCATACACTGTGCTCTGCATCAAATTGGTCTGCATGGCTGTTGTTCCCGAAGGAAGCCTCTTCTAAAGATAATGCACAAAAAAAGGCACAAATACTTTGCTGAAGACAAGTAGAAAAGGACAAGGATTACTGGAAACATGTCCTATGGTCTAATGAGACCAAGCTAAATGTATTTAGTTCAGATAGTGTTAAGCAGGTGATGACAACCAGTTGAGGAGTTCAAAGACAAGTGTGTCTTGCTTACAGTCAAGCATGAGGGTGGCAGTGTCATGGTTTGGGGTTGCATGAGTGCTACCAACTATGGGGAGCTACAGTTCAATGAGGGAACTATGAATGTTAACATGTGCTGTGAAATACTGAAGCAGAGCATGATCCCCTCTCTTCTGGGCTGCAGGACAGTATTCCAATATGATAACGACCCCAAACACCTCCAAAACGACAACTGTCTTGCTAAATAAAATGAGGGTAAAGGTGTTGGACTGGCCAAGCATGTCTCCAGAGCTAAACCCTATTGAGAATCTGGAGAGCCTCCTCCAACGGAAGGTAGAGGCGCGCAAGGTCTCCAACATCCGCCAGCTCCGTGATGTCGTCATGGAGGAGTGGAAGAGGATTCCAGTGGCTGCAAACTGTGACGCTCTAGTGACCTCCAAGCTCAAGAGAGTTAAGGCAGTGCTGGAAAATAGTGGTGGCCACACAAAATATTGACACTTTGGACACAATTTGTCCATTTTCACTTACGGTTGTACTCACTTTTGTTGCCAGAAGCTTAGACACTGATTGCTGTTTGTTGAGTTACTTAGAGGTCACATCAAATTTATAGTGTTATACAAGCCGTACACTGACCATTTTACATGGTACTAAAGTGTGATATCTTCAGTGTGGACCCATGAAAAGATATAATAAAATATGTACTCACTTTTGTACACTTTTTGGGGGGAAA
>JAODAL010082823.1:0-11451 GCA_025379985.1 Phyllomedusa bahiana
CGCGCCCGCCCAAGGGCGCGGGCACCGGTTTCCGGGCCCGGGGCCAGGAGAACGGGAGGACGCGGGCGCGAGAGGTAAGGGGGCACCGGGGACCCCCCCGCGGGCCCGGGCAGGGCCCCGGGACCCCGGCGGGGGCCGACAGGCCCCGCACCCGGGCAGGGCTGCGGGACCACCGTGACAACCAGAAAAGAATACCCTTCATAGCGGGGTTGAAGGACTTTTCAGCTCACTGCTAAGAACAGCAACACCATTGAGTATTTATGCCTTTCCAGCAAAAGTAAAATCTGGCAGAAGAACCAATCATGGGTTACAATGTTTTGGGGAAGTGATCCACAGAACAGCTTCTCTACCACCGTTTGGTAGATTCTGTAGAAAACACCTTTGCCCTACGTACAAAGAACCAAAACAGCTGGGGATTTTAATAAAAAACAAACGGGCGAAGTGGTTTTTCAAGAAGCAAAGTAGGCTTACTATTCCCCTAACACCGCCTTAGAGTAAAGGGTTGGTGTGAGGGGGGACCACAAAGAATTTCACAGAAAAAGGTGTTTGGCCCAAACCAAACAGCTTCCCAAAGGCATCATTACGGGTAGACTGTGGTGACTATTCCTTACAGGGGGTTTGCAAAAGTCCTGTGTATTATAACCCCTCAAAACATGAAGTGAGGTTTAAACCCCAAAAATTGTACGGGGACCCCTTTAAAAGCTAAAAAACATGTACCCAGCCAATGTTGGGGGCCATTTCAGATTTCTCGGGGTGAGCACAACCCCCAAACCCCATGTTAACAGTTCCCCCTGACGGGGGAATGCCCCTCCAGAGAACAGGGGGACCCCCCAGTGCTCTTGAGCATCTGAGGCAGAAGAACAACAGAAGTGAGACAAAGCTAAGAGGGAGGCATGTATTCTCTAAGGATAAATTCTGATGCAGGTTGTTTTCCAAATCACTCCAACTGAAAATCAACCTTAAGGGACACACTCCAGAACAAAGAGCTACGGGTTTCCGTCCCAAAACCACTACATAAGGAAGTAAAGGATACCTTCAAGACCCATCAACAGGGGTTGGATTCAAATCAAGTCACTTATTCACCCCAAATTTGTCGTGTCAAAAAAAAGGATGGGACACTGAATTTCCTGTTTTACAGAGAGCTAAAACCAAAGGGGGTCAGCCCCTGACCGTCATCCAATCCCAAAAAGATCCAAGACAGCAGACAGTTTTTTTAGGAAGTACCAGTTCTCATTCCTGGACCAAGGAAAGGCCCTACCAAAAGGTTTTAAAGAATCCACGGGCCATTAACAGGTTTCATCACACCCGGGGGATTGTATATGGATCCGCTTTCCCCTTTTGGGACTCAGTTCTGCCCTGCGGAATTCCAGAAACGGGAATTAGCAGAATGGCCTGAAGATGACATTTTGTCAGCCATCCTAGATGACAATCTGATACACAGTAAACATTTTCTGAACCATAAAAATATAAGAATGTCTTGAACGAAACCAGCAACAGGGGGTCAAGCGACACCAAAAGAAGTGTGAACTTTTTCAAAAAAAAAGTCGGTTCCGGGGAAAAATTGTGTCGGGAGAGGATATATTTGGATCCACAAAAATTCCCCCGGGGATGGCTTTGAAGAACAAGCCCCCATCCACTGGGAGAATTGAGAAAGGTCCTACCCCTTCCCATCCTATTACCGGACTTACATTCAAACTTCTCCAAATTGCAGCTCTCTTGTATGCTCTCTCAGGGAAAACCTCAATCGGTGACCCAGAAAAAAAAGTTGAACAAAGGCAGCCTAAACCCAAGCAAAGAACCCCCTTTCTGCACAAAAAAACCTATCAACTGGACCCCCGTCACCAAAAGTGCGGGAAAGAGTTGACTGACTGTCTATTCAAACCACCATCATGGGAAAACCCACTTAAATTTTCCATTTTTACTTCATTGTAAAGCATCACAAGTGGGACTTGGGCAGTCTTTACCAACGTCAAGATGGCAAGCTTAAGTCAGGGCTAGGGTTCCGAACTTTGACAGCAGCTAGAAAACTACCATCTGCTTCGGGGAAAACAGAGTTCCAGCCAGAAGTGGTTATCGGGAAAAGATTCGAGTTTACTTTATTACAGCCCAGTTTTTGTGGTTTACACAGACAACAACCCACTATCCTATGTCCCACTACGGGAAAAAACAATGCAACTGTCAGAGAAGGGTGGCAGAACACAGACTTTAACTTCACTCAAATATCGTCCGGGAAAAGCAATGCTGAGCAGATGTTTTGTCTAGAATCCCCTTAAACCAAAAATTCATAAACAGGCTCGAAAATAAGTTTGGAAGCTATTTGATATACCGAGAACGTACAAGTCCACGGAGAAAATACACACCAATGTGGTCCCAAAACAGGGGAAAGAGAAACAAAGGATGTGAACATTTTTATACCTTTTCAATCCGTCAACTTCCAAAAGAAGCTATCAGAAGAGCCAAAAGAAGAAAAAGTCATTGGAAGAGTGCTCCAGTACATCAACCAAGATGGGCTACCTAGTAAAAGGAGAGGGACACAATCTCCACTAAAAGCCTTTTTTTGAGAGAAGGGCCAAAATTTGCAACTCAATTCAGAAGGTATATCAAACCGCAAAAGGGGTCCAAACCTGAGTTGGATTGCCAAAAGTTTACCATCGGATATTTTAAAGGAACTTCAAGAAAAAAAGGGGACACTTAGGAGTTGAGAGAACAGTGAACCTTGCCCTGAACGTTTCTTCGGCCATACTGCAAAAGATATTGAACATTATTGCCAGAGAGTGTGGCTTTTTAAAGGGACAAGCTCCCAACAAACCGACAAGAGCCCCAAGGGGATAACATTACACCACAACCGTTCGAGATGGTGTCCAAACTTCAAACACCTTGAGAAGTAAAGGGGGATATAATACATTTTTAGTGGTTATGGACCATTTTCACCAATTTCTCAAGCCTACTCCACTACCAAAAAATCTGGGAAAAACGGCACAAAAAGATATTTAATGAGTTTGCATTCAAATTTGGGGTTTTCCTACAAGGTTCAAACAGAAACCAAAGGGAAAAGAGTTTTAAAATCAACTCTTTTCCAAGGTTGGGAAAGTATTGCAGAAATTTAGAGGTCTCAACAACACCTTACCCCAAAGGTAATGAAGGGAATGTTCAATCTACCTACTGTCGATGCAACGACTCTAAAATCAAGAGAAAAGAGATTGGAAGAATCCTTTAAAAAAATTGGTCCATGCCCTACAACGCACAAAGTAGCAACAGGTTACTCCCCATTTTACCTGTTTTTATTCGGCAGATCTCCACGATTTCCTATGACTTATGTTCGAACTCCAGTGTCAGAGACCTACAAGACTTACCCAAATATGTTGTGCATGGAAAGAACCATGGCAAGGCATATAAAAATTGCATCAAAAGTTGTTACTGAAGGACAAGGGGAAAATAAAGCACATTATGACCAGGAAGTTCATGGAGCAAAAATTTAAAACAGTAGCATTTTTTTAGTCAGAAACTTACAAGAAAAAGGTGGACCAGGAAAACTTCGTTCATACTTGGAAGACAAATCTATTTCGTGCAAAAGAAAAGTGACGACAGCCCGTTTATGAGATTTTAAAACCCGAAACAGGAGGTAACAAACAAAAATTTGCATCGAACCTGTTTCTACCTTGTGACACCTACCACCGGAAAACCAAACCCTGAAACAACACACCAACAAACCCCCTCAAAAAAGACAGCAATCTAAAGTATTGCCCCTTGTAGAAAAAACCAGAAAGCTCAGAGATTAGATCACACCTATATTCTTCGTTGCCCGTAGAAAAAGTGACTAAATCCTGAAGCGAAAAATTTTTTTGCCACAGGGGTTATCTGATGAATATGAAAACAAAAGTAACCCAAAAAACCCAGTAAACAGATTCAAATCCAGAAATAGTAGATCCATTGTTTTATTAGAGACTGTTGATTCAATTTCAAATGAACCAGAGGGTGAACCGCAGAAGATCCTGAACTAGAAAACTCAAGACTGATGAATCAGATACATCAGAAGGAATTGTCAAGCAAAAAAAGGGGTTTCCTCAAGAGAAAGAAAGAACCCATGAAAACTGACTTTTGACATTGGAGAACCCATGCGGTACCAAGAAAGTTCAGTTAACACAGGTATTATTTCCGCAGATCAGGTAAGACAGCCGAAATACTTTTCCCACCACCATTCTGGAAAGACCAAAAATGGTTTTTAAAAAACTGTTCCATGGGCTGAAAAATAAAAGAATTTCTTTTTCTATTAGCAAGGAAAAATTGGCTGGTTTTAAATGGTTTTGGAAAAATTCCAGCAGAAAAATAAATGTCAATTTATACTTGAAATTGTTTTTTTGTTTTTTGCTCTTTCCCTTTCTTCTTTTCAGGGGAAAAGTATGCAAGTAGCAAGAGAAGCTTAGGATGTTTAATAATTTACATTGTTTCCCTTTATTATTATCAAAATGGTGAGCTTTTCACTCTCTTTAAGTAGGGAGACCTAGAAAAAGTACTACAGTTTTAGTAGTCGGGAAAATGGAAACGTAAGACACTGTCCCACTTTTTAGGTTTTAAGACCGGTCAAACACTAAAAAGATAAAACTTATTTTAAATAAATGCCTACCCCTAAACTTAGAATCTAGTAACTCTTTATGGACTGTCCTCAACTATTGAAGTTGCGAATGTCGAGGCGACATTAAAACCAGGGGGAATGTGACCCGGGTAAGCTCTACTGTATGTTCTTATTAATGTAAATTAGTTACTTCTCATTGCCATTAGAGGGCGCCAAAGTACCCCACAAGCATGGGTTGGTTGTAACAGCACAAGGGCTAGAACAGTCAAACCTAGTGTTGTGATGCAGAAAAAGGAGGGAGACAGAAGTTGCTGGGAAAACGTTGGAGGAGTGGATTCGGTAGTTTTGGTCCTATGAGACAGTGAAGACACAGAGAAGTGGAGAAAAGAAAGACAGAATCCTTGTGTATCTCAGCCAATGCACACCATTGAAGAGAACGGCCACAAACACAGCTCAGGATGACAGGAAAAAGACTGGTAACCCCCAGGGATCTTGACTTATTTCCCCCCCCCCTAAGCATTAAACGTGTGAATCCAGGAGCCTTTGCATGCTGTTACATTGTGTTTACGAATTACGTATGGGGGAATGGCTTGAATAAAGCCGTTTAAAATGCCCTACTGGGAAAAGTTACCTTATGTTGCTGTGAAGAGAATAAAACAAGGGCCCAATCACGCCAAAACCCCCCCAAATTTCCCTCAGAATCCTAAAGAAACTCTTCTACCCCACGCTGCAACCCTTTTTCCAGTGGCGTGTGGTTTAACACAAAAGCCCTCCCCAGAGTTACTTTTTCAAAATCAAATTTATGACGAAAACTTTCCACAAAAAAAGGGGGGGCCTCAGAAAAGTGGTTTATCAGGTATTTCCCTTTCCCCCCCTGTGGGACCCTTTGATGTGAGGCCCTTGGGGACTCTGTTTTTTTTTTGGGAACCCTGATAAAGCAAAAAACACTGCCCTGGAAATGCCCCTTTGCAAACAATTAGTAGGGGGGCCCATGCCTGTGTGATTTTACTGGGAACCGGCAGAACCCCATCTCACAGGAAAAGTGCTTTGCCCTCAATAGTGAGCTCTCTTGAGGCCCAAAAAAAAAGATGTTACATTTGGGACCCTTAGCAAAAGAAGTAAAAAAAACCCTGGCTAAAATGCTGCCGGCCAATAAAAAGAAACTTCGGGAGATCCTCCCCCTATTCACAAAAATCTATTCCCAAATGGCAAAAATGGCTCGTCTTAAAAAGATTTCATAAATGTTCCAGGGCCCCCGCTTTGGCCCCATGGACCCGACTTGACAGCTTTCCCCCCCGGTCCACCCAAATTACTTCCCCCCCCGCTGCTGCCCCCCTCCCCTGCTCTGTCTCTGGTCGTCATGCATGTACCCATCCTAAGGCATTTTTAAACACGGTTTAAACCAACGGCGAAAATTGGGGGGGACGGATTTGGGACCCCCAATTCCCGCCGGTCCCTGCAGCGAGGGGGGGGGGGGCCCGGGCCCAGCTCGTGGCCCCCATAGACTTTCATTACCCAACGGGCGTTTTCCCAAACCATGAATTTTTGCCCATGTCCACTTTTTCCCCCCCGCAAAAATACAGCGAGCGGGGGGGGAGGGAGAGGGAACCCATAGTTTTTAGAGAACTGTGGATTCCGTAATAAAAGGGAGGATTTCAGCCATATTGGGCGCAGTACGGCGCGAAATACGGAAAACAAATTCCCAAAATAACCCGTTAAAACAGGGCCCTTTGGGGTTTTCTCTAAAATTTTAAAGGGTAACGCCCCACGTTTTCCCAAATCCCCGGTTTGGGGCCCCTTTTGTTGTTTTCTCTCTCGGGGGTTGGCCCCGGGATCCACTACCGAAGTTCCTCATAGATGATTATAGTGCTTAATTCAATAAATCAAACTTTTTTTTAAGCAAGGCTGGATATATTGTATTTGCTAAACAGTCAAGTATAGTATTGATGAAGATATTCCATTACATATAATATATCCAAGACAGTATAAGCAACAGTTTTAGGGAAGGCCAAAAAGTTTTAAGGGGCATGACCAAAATAATACAATAAAATGTACATTTTTTTATTTGTCAAAACTAGTGGTTCTGAAGCCCCCCAAACCCGAAACTCTAGGGGTTTTCCCTGTTTTCCAAAACCAAAACAAACAAAAAAATTCCCCAAAAGGGGGTTATCTTATTTTCCTTTAATAATATCTGGTTTGCAAATCAAAACAAATAGGCAATGTTTAATTTTTATCAGCTTGTTTTAAAAAACAAAAACTACTTGCATGCAAAATTTGTAACTTTAGAATAAGTCTACTGACCTTTCAACCCTTTTAGTTATTTTTCATTTGAATTTTGTATTATTCTGGGTTTTTGAATTTTTTTTCAATGGGAAAATGCCGGCCCCCCTGTTGTATTTTTTCAAAGTAATTTTCAGCGAAATAGTAGTGCGAGAGCAACTTTCTTTTGGGTGTTGGGCCCCTATTTATTATGTTCATATGCTGTAACAGGGGAATTTGGGCAGGGGTTTTCCCAATTGGGAGAATTCCTTTAATTTTTTTAGGCCCCTAGTGCAAAAAATACCGGCCCATGACTTTCAAGCCCTTTTTAAAATGTGCAAGAGACTCAAGGAATGGGCTGGAGTTTTAGGTGGGCTGCTGCCTGATTAGTATGGAAGTATTGATGTATAATAGCAGGCACAGGGAAGAGGCAGGGTCTAGCTTATCCCAAGCAGTGCTACTGCTGTATTTTAATTTTCTCTCTCATGTCCTCCAGCAAGTCCTTTCTGGCTTAAATAAGAGCTCGGTTCACTTCTAAGGGAAACATGTGCACTGGGAACTGTTATCTAATCTGGACTCCTGTCCAACCCTATGTCTGCTCCTGATCATTCATACACTTGAGTCTTTCCCAGTCTGCTGCCCCATGCCAATTTTTCCTTCAGGGGGGCAGGGATAGTGTGAAATCCTGCTCCTTCTTTACGGGATGATTGGTTTTTCCCCTTTTTTATGTTTCCCCCCAACAGTTCCTCGAGCGGTGTCATTGGCGGTTGTGTCAGAATGCCTTTAGGCTTGGGCTTTAATCTCTTATGTAGGCAATAGTGCATTGACAACTACTACTGCACACATGGTTAAGACTTCTTAGGCAAGTATGCTTACTTCCACCCCCAAAACTCACCAGATATAGGGACACTTATTTCACCAGTATATTACTCACCTTATCAAAGCCTGTTTTAAAAAATTAAGGAAATAATTTAAAAGGGGTTTTTTTTGGGCAATGGATTTGGTGATGGTGGATAAAGAGCAAAATTTTGAAAAGAGTACAGAGAAAAAGTAGTTGAAAAAACTTTCAACACTTGGTTACAGACTTAGCTTTGGGCATTAGCCCCTTAATTTTATAATTTTTCCCTGACAGGTCCTTCAGAGAAAATATGAGCGCAAAATTTTAGTTCGATTAGAACCTTGAACTTTTTTGTGTTGGGTTCGAGGTTCTATTGAACTAAAAATCGAACCCTTTTAAAGTAAGGGGAAAGATGTTTGGTTAATTTTTATACCTATCGGGTGAGGGAACTGTAGTTACCATCCATAACAGAAAACTAGAAAGGGAAAATTAGTGAAGAAATACTTCACCCTTTAAAAGGCTAACTGAAATTATGAGGACACTTGCAAGGGGGCATGAAGGGGTGCATGCTACGGGCCTCATCCTGAGGGGACCCAAAAGCCCTTTGACACATAGGAAATTTGGAGACAGTTTTGTTTAAAATTTACTAAACCCCCCCAAAACCCTGCAAAAAATGAACTTTTGGGCCTGAGTATGTTTTTTGCAAACCAAAGCACTCTATAATTTTAATTTATCATGTTATAAGTTAGGCATTTGTGGCCTGCAAATGCCCAAAAAAACGCTTTGGGGTGGGAAAGAGCAGAGAATACCAAACTCCCTAACTATTTTGTCTATAGAGATGAAAATGCTATCTAACTAAGAGCAGTTGTACTAAGAGAGTGAGCTGAAAATGGCGCTTCAGGTCTGGATTTTAGCAGCCATGAGAGCCCTACACCCCAGCAATCCCTTTTTAAACTTTTCTCTATGCTCTGTACTGATTGGATGGCTGACAAAGGTAGAGAATGGTGATTGGATGGCTGCCAAAAGTAAAGAAAGCCGCTGAAAACTAAACTGAAAACTGAACTAGGACTAGAACTTTACTCGAACGAACAGTGAAATGTTCGGTTCGGGTTCTAAAAATTCCAGAAGTTCTACTAGAACTTAACTTTTTTATAACGGTTCGATCAACACTACTCTTCAGTTATTCATATGTCACGGATGCCCCTGCGACCCTCGTCCCGGGTCCTGGGCGCATCCGTGCCACGATGCCGAGCGGCGCCCCGTCTTGCATGTCAGGTCCGGGGGCCGCTCACCCCTCTGCCCGTGCCACTGGTCCCTTACCCGGCCATGCCCCTGTCCCGCCCCGTCTTTTGTCCCCCGGCGTGCGCCGGCACTCCCTCCTAGGGCCGCGCGCGGCCGGCAGTGTAAAAATTTAAAGGACAGTGACCGGTAATGGCCTTTTCCCAGGCACTGCTCCTATTTAAGTCCGGCCTCTTCCTAGCAGCCTTGCCGGATCTTTAGTGCCCTTGCCTACTGTGAAAGCGTTCCAGAAAGCCTTGTTCTGATTTCCTGTGTACCGTACCCTCTGCCTTTCCTCGACCACGAATCTTGCCGCTTGCCCAGACCCTTTGCCTGTCCACGACTACGAACCAGAGCCGCCTGTCCTGACCTTCTGCCTCTCCCCGACTACGAGCCTGCCTGACGAATCTTTTACCTCGCCTACCCGCCACCGCAGGCAAGTCTCGCCAGTGGACGCGACCAGGTAGATTCCCGCCGCAGCAAGTCCATCCCGCTTTGCGGCGGGCTCTGGTGAATGCCGGGACATACTTAGATTCCGCTCCCTGGCGTGGGCTTCCACCATTGCCTGCGGTGGTCTAGCGGATCTTTACCAGACCGTTACATTCATATACTTGTGTAAAATATTAAGTGTATATTGTGTACTGTCTGGTGGCAGCATGTTGAGAAGTTTAGGAGAAGGATGGGAGGTTGAGCTTGAAACTGCTAGGGATACGTAGGCTGCTGATGTCCGGCTGTGTTTGATAACATTATAGCCACAATCCTTTAAATTGGCCGCCTCCAGCAGAGCAGCTGGTTAAGGTGTGTGTGGCCCATCATCATGTTATTGCTTTTTAACAAGGGCAAATATCAATGAAACTTATAAATTACAACATGAATCTTCTCTTGGAGTTATATGCCCAGAGGATTGTAGTAGAAAATAGGACTAAGACACCATCTGTGAAACAAGGTGGTGGTACTACCACAGTTCAGGCCTGTTATGCTGAATCTGAGCCAGGGCAGCTTGCCGTAATTGATAAATGAATACTGAATTATACCATCAAAGTTTCACATACTTTTGCTACTCACAAATGTGATATTAGTTAATTTTTCTAAATAAACAACGGAGTCAAATATTTTTCACTCAATTGTTTGATATGTTTTTATCTAGTTTTAGGACTTTGAATATTAATTATTTAATGAGGTTTTAGGTCCAAATTTTTATATAGAAATATAGAAAATTCTGAATGGCTCACAAACTTTCAGGCACCATTGTAACAGCTTATATCCTGCTTGCCCCGTAGGCCTTGGTGGTTGACAATTGTTCTATTTAATCTGACAGCATCTACCTAGATAATACCTGGTAAAGCATAGGAAAGGTGGTGACTAGAGGCCAGTTCTTCATCTGTGTATGTGTCTATTTCTTTATTTGCAGCTCATATTTTCCAATTTATAGTATTTAGGGGGTAAAAGACTGTCTGGCAATCTAGTGCAGCACAAGCTCTGCGGTGTCGGATTCTTTATCTCTTGGAAAGGCCTGATGTAACCAAGTATGATGTAACCATTTGATCAAACCAATGTTAAAAGTAATCTATGAGCCTTGATACTTTTTGATCCATGTCTCTTGCTGTATGGAGATAATTGCTTCGCTCCCTCCCATTACACTGATTTTCTGAATTGGGGGTTTTCTTTCCATGTGACTTTCTCTGATTTTTCAGCATGCTGCAGATTTCTCAGATTGCTTATTGTTCTACGATTTTTTGAGTGGAATGAGAAACTTTGTATAAAATTATGCACATTTCTGCAGTAAATTTTGCTCTGTTTGATGGAACTATATGACTGTAATAATGTTTGTTTTTAGGTGGTGGTAGGTGTGGCAGAGCAACCATAGTTGGTCGCTTGGTGCTGCCACTAGGTGGTGTACATCAGGAGACCCGCTAGAAATGTGACACCGAGGGCATGGTCTCGATGAGGGAAGCCACCTTAGGTTGTTGACACTCGTATAACTATTGGAAGATAGATGCCAGCTCACCGTTTTCCATGGAGAACACTGCACGGATCCATCTGGTTGGAGTGTGAGGAAGAACAAGTAGAAAAACGATCCAGCAGTTCCCAAACGCTATTAAAAAATTCCAATTTATTGAAGCGTCTTTAAAATGAAAAACATGAGGACTAGCAGCAAAAGAGGATGACAATCAAACTGATGCGTTTTGGGGAAAACAAATGCAACTCCCCTTACTCATAGCAAGGGGAGTAAGGGGAGTTGCATTTGTTTTTCCCGAAACGCGTCAGCTTGATTGTCATCCACTTTTGCTGCAAGTCCTCATGTTTTTCATTTTAAAGAAGCTTCAATAAATTGGAATTTTTTAATAGCGTTTGGGAACTGCTGGATCGTTTTTCTACTTGTGCTGACACTCGTATGTAGTATGGCTGATGTCCAGCCATTATGGGGTGGCTTTCCCAGAAAAGCTGCAGATGGCTGGGTGGCTGTTCCCACATTCCAGGTCCCTGTGGTCCCCCCAGGTAT
>JAODAL010082824.1:0-11450 GCA_025379985.1 Phyllomedusa bahiana
GGAAAGCCCTTTTTTAAATTTTAACCCTTTTAAAATTTATTAAACATAAATTTTTATGAAACATGGGCGGGAAGACCACTCGCCGGGGAAGAAACCATATCCCCCAAAAGGGAAACATAAAAAAACCCGTTTTAAATGTTTTTAAAATGTAAACGGACCAAAGAACCAAAATTTTTCAAGACATTTCCTGGGGTCTGAAAAAAAATTAAAAATTTTGACTTTTTGGCCAAAATGCCCAAACCCTTACTTTTGGAGAAAAAGGAAGAAGCTTGGAACCCCAAAAAAACCCCCCCCCAAACGGGAAAAACAGGGGTGGAAGCACCCATTTTTGTGGGGTTCCCTTTGTTTAAGGGGGAAACTGGTTTCTTCACAAAAAAAAGATGGCATCAGAGGAAAGAAGATTAGGGGGCAATCCCTGAAGAAAAATTCCAAGACGGGGCACCGGGAAAGGGTTAAAATTTGGGATGGAAATGGGTCTTACAAATGGACAATGACCCAAAGCATACGGGCAAACTGGTTACAAAGGGGTTTAAAGGGTTTCCCAAAGGGCCCAATTTTTTTGGAGGGGCATCACAAAGCCCTAAAACTCAACCCTATTGAAAATTTAGGGGAAAGGGTTGGAAAAGGGCGGGTTTGGCGAGAAAGGGTCCCAAACAAACAGGGCTCAGTTACACCATTCTGTCAGGGGGAAAAAGGGGCCAAAAAATTCCAAACCAACTTTTGTGAAAAGACGGGTGGAAGGATACCCAAAAACGATTGGCCCAAGTCATACATTTTAAAAGGGCAAGGTACCAAATACTAATGAAAGAATGTAAACTTTGTTTTTAAACAGAAAGAAATTAAAAATCCTTAAAAAATTCTCTTCTCATTAAATTCCCGGGGATTTGGGGAAATAAAAAATTTAAATTTTTAAATTTTTTTTGATTTCATAACAGTGAGAAAACATGCACATGTGTCCTTTTTTTTAAAGTGAATTAAAATTTTGGTTTAAATTTTAGCTACAGTGGGTTATTTAAAAGGAAATCAATTTTATGTATACTAGTAAACTGCAGTTCCAAACACTGCCTCAGACAATTTAGTAGTATTTTTTCACACACAATAAGGTTATAAAAAGGGGATTCGGGTACAGATTCCCGTAAAATGGGTTAAAAATTCATTCAATTGAAACTCTTTTTTAAAAATAAAAATTTTTTGGGGAAATTGCAGGAAATGCTGAAACCTACTGGGAAATTACAACACGTTTCAATGTTCAGTCCCTTTTCCCAAAGTGCAGTCAAAATACATAAAAATTTTTTTCTACAGGGGTTTATTGGGTCTTCATTACTCAAAAAAACTGTTTTTTCCCAAAATTTGTCAAAATTTTTGTTTATTGTCTAAACCCGTTATTTTTTCCAAAAGTAACCTTGTAAAGTAAGCTTTGATAAAAAAAATTAGGGAAAAAAAAAAAGATATAAATGTTTTTTGTACTGGTTTTTTAAGACTTTTTTTTACAGGGGGGCACTTTAAGGGGAAAGGAAAGGGTTTTAGCACAAAATCTGCGTTACCCGAGTTTTATTGTTGCAGCTGACAAAAGGTTTTATAATTTTCAATTTTAAAAATTTTTCATTGGGGGTGAGAATAAAACCAAAACAAACAAAACAAAGTCTTCAAATCTGGTTCAGCTAGCTCTTTAAAGGGTGGGATTTGGGGGTTTAAAACAACCCTTTCCCCTGTAATAAATTTGGGTTTATTATGAAGAAATATGTTACATAATAGGGGTCCAAAACGGAATTTTTCTTTTTTTTTCTTCTACTTGGGTCTGTTCCCCCTTTGTGTCCCTCCTTATAGAAACAATCAGAAGGGGAAAGAGGATCAGAAACAAAAAACATAAAAATGCCATATAATATAGTTCAGTTCATGGAGGGGAATTATACAGTATAAGGATAATTTTTTACCACCCCCCATGTCCGCCTAAAGAAATTGGGTAACAAAAACAAATTTTCCAAAGAAAGTTTAGAATAAACGAAAAAAAAACCCTTGCTTTTTTAAGGGTTTATTAAAACATGGGGAGCAAAAACCCAGATAAGGTATGTTTAACCCCCCTTTCTTATGAATTTAGACAACTGGCCCTCCTTGATCACTACAAGAGGGGGAAAGAAAAGCTTTTAAATTTTTAAAAAAAGATCCAAAAGTTAAAGTTATTTTGCCACAAAAAACCAGAAAGCAATAAAAAAATTTTCAGCAGGGAAAAAGCTTGCTACAAGATTTTGATTTGGTTTTTTCCATTTGTCTTTTTCAAAACTAAGAAAAACTTGTTGGGCATTTTTTTAATTTTGAACATTTTCGCTTAAAACAGCAGGGCCGGAAAAACAGCCCTACCGGGCCCGGGGAACCCCAGCCCACAAAATGGGGGGAAAATAAGGGGAAAAATAACCCCCCCTTTTTAAAACATTTAATCCCTATTAGAAAAGTTTTTCCTAAAGCATATACTGTAAACAAGTTTAATCTTGTTTTTACCTACTCCACCAATCCCAAAGTAAACTTGCACTTTTGTCACTTTTTCTTTTTCCGGTTATTTTAGAAATGAAAATCCAAAAGGAAATTTTTCTTTAACTTCCCTTGGGCTCTTCGTTCGGGGGATTTCTTGGGCATAAAACAAATGCCAAAAGGGGCCTCCACTGTGTTTATATAAAAATGTACAAAATTTGGTGAAAAAACCCCCAAAAAACAAAACCCCCTTTCCGAAAAAAATTCAAAAACAGGGAAGCCTAGGAGTGCTGGGGGAAAAGATTATTTTAAATTTTTTTTAGGTGTACTTCTAACCCCCTGGTCACGTTTTCCCCCAGGGGTAAGGTCCCTTTTCCTTTTCCCCCTTTTTTCTTTTCCAGCACTTGGGGGGAAAACCCACCCAGTATCCCCAAATCTTGCCAAAAAATTTTTTTTTAAAAAAAAAATTTGTTTTCCCAAACCAAAAAAAAATTTGGGGGGGGGCCAAAAAATTTTTTAAAAAAATTTTTTTAAAAAAACTTTTTTGGGTTTTAAATTTTTCCCCCCTTACCAAAAAAAAAAAACCCGCCCAAACCCAAAAAAAAAAAATTTTAAAAAAAATTTCCCAAAAAATTTTCCCCAAAAAAAAATAATTTTTTTTTAAACCCCCTTTTTTTATTTTCCCCTTTTTAAAATTTTTTTTTTTAAAAAAAAAAAATTTCTTTAAAAATTTTTTTTTTTTTTTGGGGGAAAAACCCCCTTTTTTTTCCCCCCGGGGGGGGGGCCAAAATTTTTTTAAAAAAATTTAAAAAAAAAAAAAATTTTTTTTTTTTCCCCCCCCAAAAAGGGGAAAAAAAAAGGAAATTTGGGGGGGGGGGGGTTTCTAAAATTTTTTTTTTTCCCGGGGAATTTTTTCCCCCCAAAAAAAAAATTTTTCCGGGGGGCCCCCCCTTTTCCCCCCCCCCAAAAAAAAAAAAAGGGAAATTTTCCAAACCCGGGAAATTGGGGAAAAAAAAAGGGCCCCAAAAAACCGGGGACCCCCCCTTTTTTTTGGAAAAATTTTTTCCCCCCCCAACCCCCCCTTTTCCAAGGGGGGCAAGGTTTTTCCCAAAAAACCCCGGGGGCCCCCCCCCCCCCAAAAAAAACCCCCCCCCAAAAAAAACCCCCCCCCCCCCCTTTTTTTTACCAAACCCCTTTTGGGGGCCCCCCTTTTTTTTCCCCCCAAAAAAAACCCCCCCAAAGGGGAAAAAACCCCCCCCCTTTTAAAAAAAAAAAACCCCCTTAAAAATTTCCCCCGGGGGGGAAAAAAAAATTTTTTTTTAAAAAAAACCCCCCAAAAAAAACCCAAAAAAAAAAAATTTTAAAAAAATTCCCCCCCCCCAAAAGGGGAAAAATTAACCCCCCCCACCCTTTTGGGGGGGAAAATAAATTTTTTTTAAAAAAAAAAAAAAAAAATTTTTTTGGGGGGAAAAAAATTTTTTTTTTTCCCCCGTTTAATTTTTTTTAAAAAAATAACCCCAAAGGGCCCCAAAAGGGGGGGTTTTTAAAAAAAAATTTAAAAATTTTAAAAAAAAAATTTTTTTAAACCCCAACCGGGGTTTTTTAAAAAAACCCCCCCTTTTTTTTGGGGGGGAAAAAATTAAGGGCCCCCGGGGGGAAAAGGGCCCAAAAAATTTTTTTAACCTTTAAAAAAGGGGGGGGGTTTTTTTTAAAGGGGGGCCCCGGGGGGGGGGGGGGGAAAAAGGGAAAGGGGCCCGGGGCCCCTTTTTTTTTGGGAGGGAAAAATTTTTAAAAAAAGGGGGGAAAAGGGGGGGGGGGGGCCCCTTTTTTGGGCCCGGGGGGGGGGCCCGGGGGGGAAAACCCCGGGGGTTTTGGGGGGGCCAAAAGGCGGGGGAAAAAAAAAGGGGGGGGAAAGGGGGCCCCCCCAAAGGGTTGGGGGAAAATTGGGAACCCGGGGGCCCCAAAAATTTTGGGGGAAACAAATAGGGGCCCAAAAAGGCAAAGGGGGCCAGGGGTTTAAGGGGGCCCCAGGGGTTTTCCGGGGAAAAAAAAAAAAAAATTTTTGGGGGAAAAGGGGGGAAAAGGGAAAAAAAAAGGGAGGGGGGGGGGGGTTTTGGGGGGGGCCCCAAATTGGGGGCCCCCCGGGGGGGGGGGGGGGGGGGGCAAAAAGGGGGGGGGGGTAATAGGGGGAAACCCCCGGGGGGACATGGGAAAAAAAAGGGGGGGGGGGAAAGGGGGGGGGGGGTTTTTTTTTTGGGGCCCTTTGGGGCCCCCGGGGGAAAGCCGGAAAAGGGGGGGGGGGGGGAAAAAGGGGGCCCCCAAGGGGTTTTGGGGAAAACATTTAAAAAGGGGAAAAAAAAACCCCCCCCGGGGGTTTGGGGGAAAAAAAGGGGAAAAAAAGGGGGGGGGGGGGGAAAAAGGGGAAAAATTTGGGGGCCGGGGGGGGGGTTTTTTTTGGGGGGGGGGTTTTTTGGGGGGGGGTTTTAAGGGGGCCCTTTGGGGAAAAAGGGGGGGGGGGGGGGTTTGGGGGGGGGAAAAATTTGGGGAAAAGGGGGGGGTTAAGGGGGGGGGGGGGGGGGGTTTTTTTTAAAAAAAGGGGAAAAAAAAAAGGGGA
This sequence comes from Phyllomedusa bahiana, assembly GCA_025379985.1. NCBI lineage: Eukaryota > Metazoa > Chordata > Amphibia > Anura > Hylidae > Phyllomedusa > Phyllomedusa bahiana. Next base: position 5,081 of record JAODAL010082824.1, read on the forward strand.
AAAAAAACCCTTTTTTTTACCCCCCGGGGGGGGGCCCCAAAATTTCCCCCTTTAAAAGGGGGGGGGGCCCCGGGGGGGGACCCCCGGTGGGGGGGGGCCGGGGCTTTGGGAAACGGGGGGGGGAAAAAAGGGGGGGGGGGGCCCCCGGGGGGGGGCCCCGGGGGTTTTGGCCCCCCTTTTTTAAAAAAAAGGGGGGGGGGGGGGGGGGGGGGGAAAAAAAATACAGGGGGAAAAAAGGGGGCCCTTGGGGGGGGAGGGGGAAAAGGGGGGGGCCCCCCCGGGGGGGGGGGAAAAAAAGGGGGGGGGGGGCCCCCCGGGGGGGGGGCTTAAATTTAAAAACCCCGGCCCCCAAAATTTTTTTATTGGGGGTTTTTAAAAAAAATTGGGAAAATTTTAAAAAAAGGGGTTTTAAAAATATGGGTGGGGGAAAAAAAATTTTTTGGGGGAAAAAAAAAAATTCAAAAAAAAAATTTAAAAAAGGGGGGAAAAAATTGGTAAAAAAAAAAAATTTTTTAAAAAAAAAAAAATTTTTTTTTTTTTTAAAAAGGGGTTTTTAAAAAAAAAAAATTTTTTTTTTTAAAAAATTTTTTTAAAAAAATTTTTAAAAAAGGCCCAAAAATTTTTTTTTTAAATTTCCCAAAAGGGTTTTAAAAAATTTTTGGGGGAAACCCAAAAAATGGGATTTGGGGAAAAAAAAAATTTTTTTAAAATTTTTTTTTCCCCCCAAAAAAAAAAGGGCCAAAGGGGGTAAAAAAAAAAAAAAGGGGAAACCAAAAAAAAAAGGGGGGGGGGAAAAAAAAGGGTTTTTTAAAAAATTTTGGGAAAAAAAAAAATTTAAACTTTTTAAAAATTTTTGGAAAAGGGGGGGTTTTTTGGGGGGTTTTTGGGTTTTAAAAAGGGCCATTGGGGTTTTGGGGGGGTTTTTAAAATTTTTAATAAAAAAAGGTTAAAAAAAGGGGGGGAAACCCCCAAAAAATTTGGGGGTTTTTTTAAAAAAAATTTTAAAAAGGGGGGCGGTTTTTTTTAAAAAAAAACCCCTTTTTTTAAAAAAAAAACCCCCCCAGTTTGGGTTTTTTAAATTTGGGGTTTTTTTAAAATTTTTTTAAAATTTTTTTTTTAAATTTTTTAAAAAAAAAGGGGGGGGGGTTTGGGGGCCCAAAAACCTTTAAAATTTTAAAATTTTTTTCCGGGAAATTTTTTTTAAAAAAAAAGGGGAAAAAAACTTTCTTTGGGGTTTTTTAAAAAAATTTGGGGGTTTTTTTTTTAAAAAAATTTTTTTTTTCCCCCAAATTTTAAAAAAAAATTTTTTTTTAAAAGAAATTTTTAAAATTTTGGGGTTTTTTGGGTTTTAAAAAAAAAAAAAAAAAAAAATTTTTTAAAAATTTTTTTAAAAAAAAAAAATTTTTTTTTTTTTTTTTTCCCAAAAAAATTTTTTAAAAAAAATTTGAAAAATTTTTTTTAAAAAAAAAAATGTTTAAAAAAGGGGGTTTTTTAAAAATGGGGGGGAAAAAAATTTTTTCCCCAAAAAAGGGGAAAATTTTTTTGGGGGGGGGGTTTTGGGGGGGGCAAAAAAAAAGGGGGAAAAAAAAAAAGGGGGGTTTTTTTTGGTTTTTTTAAGGGGAAAAAGGGGTTTTTTAAAAAAAGGGGGAAAAAAAAAAATTTAATTTTTAAAAGGGGAAAAATTTTTTAAAAAAGGAAAAAAAAAGGGGGGGTTTTTTTTTAAAAATTTAATTTGGGTTTTTTTTTTTTCCCCCTTTTTTTTAAAAGGGGGGTTTTTTTTTAAAAAAAAAAAAATTTTTGGGGGGGGAAAGGGGGTTTAAAAAAAAGGGTTTTTTTTTTTTAAAAAAAAAGGGGGTTTTTTTTTTTTTTTAAAATTTTTTTTTGGGGGGGGGAAAAATTTTTTTTTGTTTTTTTAAAAAAAAAATTTTTTTTTTTTTTTGGAATTTTTTTTGGTTTTTTGGGGGTTTAAAATTTTTAAAAATTTTAAAAAAATTTTTTTTTTTTTAATTTTTTTTTGGGTTTTTTTTGCAATTTTTGGAAATTAAAAATTTAAACCCCCTTTTTTTTCCTTTTTAACCTTTAAAAAAAATTTTTTTTTTTTTCCCCTTTTAATTTTTTTTTCTTTCCCCTTGGCCCTTTAAAATTTTTTTTAAAAAAAATTTTTTTTTAAATTTTTTTTTTTTTTTGGGGAAAAGGGAAAAAAAACCCCCTTTTTTTTTGGGGGGGGTTTTTTTTAAAAAAAACCCCTTTTTTCCTTTTTTAAAAAAAAAAATTTTTTGGGGGGGGGGGTTTTTTTTCCCTTTTTTTGGGGGGAAAATTTTCAATTTTTTTGTTTTTAAACCCCTTTTTTTTTTAAAAAAAAAAAAAAAAAGGTTTAACCCCTTAACAAAGGGAAAAAAAACCCCAAATTTTTTTAAATTTAAAAAAAAAACCCCAAAAAAGGGGGGGGGGGTTTTAAAAATTTAAAAAATTTTTTTTTTTTTTTAAAAAATTTTTTTTTTTAAATTTTTTTTAAGGGGGGTTTTTTTTTTTTTCAGGGGGGCCCCAACCCCCCCCCCAAAAGGGGGGGGCCCAAAGGGGAAAAAGGAAAAAAAAAAGGGGGGGGCCCCCCCTTTTTTTTAAAAAAACCCGGGGAAAAAAAATTTTTTTAAAAAAATTCCCCCGGGGGTGGTTTTTTTCTTGCGTTCAACTTCGCAGCCATCGTTAACATTGAAAAGCCTACGTGTTTTGATGCTTGTCCTTTTGGAAATTCATTTTTGACCCAAATAGTAAATCAATTGTCTACTTCATCTTTTCCTTTTTACATTAACATTTTTTACTTTGGGTCACCATTTCTTTTCTTCAACCCATTTATATTTTCTGATTGAGTTTTCTCTTTTTGATTGTCTGTAATGTTTATGGGACAGCTTTCTTCCTGCTTGTTTTTAACGATAAAGAGATGCTTTACACACTTCAAGAATAGGACCCTGTGAACGGGATCAGACCAACTGACTTCCGTAGGAATTTTTCCGGCATGCTCTTGACCGGGAAAACAATATGAGGGGGTGAGGGGGGGGGGGGGGGGAGAACTGTGATATCCTTTTGTAAAGGGGGGACCAGTTTTATCTATACACATTGGTGCCCTTTTGTTAACCCTGTTTGTATAATAACGAGAGACATTTAAAAATCTTTCACTACAGAAAAGGAATGTCAACATGCAAACCCTAGTAGCTAAAGTGAAAACTCGGGAAATTTAATTTTGAAAATATTGAAAGGAAGAAAAAATATAACCAAAAAATTTCTTAAAATGTTTTTTAAAAAAAAACACACAAGTTAAAAAATAAGTATTTTTGGGATAAAAACATTAAACATTTTTATGGGTGGTCAGTATTTTGTTTCCTTCCCCCAAACGTTAAAGTCGTCCCGGGGCCCGCTAAGGGCTTTGCGGGGGGACGCCGCGACCCCCCCGCACAGCGCCGGGTTTTAGGGCAAATCGCGCAAACACCCGCAGTAACAGCGCCGGGGGGTGGCTCCGCCCGCTGGCCTTTTTTAACCCATCAAACCGCGGCAAGAGGCCCGGGCGTCTGAATGAACGCCGTGGGTGCCGGCACCGTTTGGTACGGTTATCGGCCCCGCCACATGTGCCCCCGATCCGAAACCGGGCAGGTGGGGGGGAGCCTTGTGAAGGCTCCCATCACTTACACGGGCCCGGGTTTGCCCCCTTCCGCCCGAGACAGGAATGGGAAACCGCCATCTTTGAACCCAAATGCTTTCCCTTTTGCAATGCATTAGTTTGTATTACAATCCCCCCCCCCCCCCTAGTGGGTCAAGCACCATGGGGGGACTAAATGTTCAGTAAAAGAAATAAAGTTAAAAGAAAAAAAAAAAAAAAAGTTTTTAAAAGTTCAAACCCCCCCCCTTTCCCCATTTTACAAATAAATCTTTAAAAAAATAAAAATTACACATTTTTTTGGTACCCGCCGGTCCAAAAATCTATCTAAAAAATAAATATTTACCCCGTAGTAAACACCGTAAAAGAAAAAAATTCCCAAAGGGCAAAATTCGTTTTTGGTCATTTTACGTCACTTAAAAAAAGGGAAAAAAATGATCAAAAAAAGTCGCATGCATTCCAAACACTACATAAAAAGTAACTTCAGCCCGCAAAAATGCCCCTCATGACGTCCGTAGGTGTAAATACAAGAAAGTTAGGGCGACAAACTGGCCCCGGCCAAATGCAAAAAAGAAAAATTTTGGGAATTTTTTTTCGGACCAACACATAACGGAAACCCTACATTTTGGTATTTCCCAAACGTAAAAACCTTAAAATACAGATAAACATTTATTTACCCCAAAATTTAACGGGCCTAAAAGCAAACACCCAGAAACATGGCGAAAAATATTTTTTTTTACAATTTGTCCCAATTGGAATTTTTTGGTTTCCCATATATTCTATAGTACATGAATAACACTGTTTGAAAGAAAACTTTCCCCCAAAAAAAAACCCCCATGGTCTATTAGTGGAAAATAAAAAAATTATGGCTTTCAGAAGGGGAGAGGAAAAACGAACGTGTCACAAAAACCCCCCCCCCCCCCCCGGGTCCTGAAGGGGTTAAAGAGCAAAGTATTTTTAGACTCCATTTTTGTTTGTGTAAGAGGTGTAAAGCTCACTTTCAGCCACAATGTCATGTCACCTGCGAATGAAGGGTGTGATTATTTTTTCCATATTCTCACGCTTAATTTTTTCCCACTAAGACTCTTGAGTTTATCACAGCGGCAAACTACCTCATATGGCTTTTTGGGTATGCCCCGCCTTCCTTCCCTAAATAAAATTTGGATGTTGACTCCTGAACCATTTACTGCTTCAATCCACAAACAATCAAAAGTTTCATTGAAATGGATTTTTGAGACCTTATGTTTTTTTAAACACTCTAAGTGTTTTTTAGGCCATTTTCCCCAGGGCCCCTTTGGTTTTTCCTTTTTTTCAGACAGTTTGCGGTTTTGCAAACCTTAAAAAACCCGGGCTGCAAATTTTTTTCAGGGGCCGCTAGGGAAAAACCTGTGGGGGGGGTTTTTCCCCCCAGGGCCCCGAAAGCACAAAATGTCATTTTTCCGTCCGGTTTTCGGAGGGAATAGAAAAATGAATGTAAGGGGGGGGGCTCATTGGGGAAAAAACCGTCCCCCGCCCCCGGTGCAGGGCCCAAAATCCGGACAAATACCGGTTGGTAGCCCGACCGGTATTTGTCCTGTCCCGGTAAACGGGCCCTTCCTTTTCCAGTCCCTGTGAAAGATGGTTTTCTTTTCTTTCCTTTCGGGTTTGTTGTTTTTTTTTTTCTTTTGTACAGTGATGCCAACGTTAAATATTTTCAGCATAAAAGGGTCTTTTAAGAATTATATATGAGACCACACACAACAACAAATCAAGCCCTTTGCGGGTGAGGGTTTTAAGTATGTCGCTCAAACCCATCTGTATTATAACTTTTCATGCCCTTGGCTGGTATTGCGCCTCCCAAAAATACAGTACTACTGTTTTGTGCCACCACTTTCATATTTTTGATGACTTTTTTTTTTTCACTACATTTAACCCTATGGAGTCCTTGTTAAAAAAGAAAAATGATTTACAGCTACCCGCATCCCCTTAAACCTTTTTATGCAAGGGCTTATTTTATCAATATGCAATTTGAGTCACATTATTAGACCCCCTTCCTACTTTTGCTGTCGACAGTGTTTAGCTTGGGAACAAAAACATGAATTGTGACTGGCTTAGTTTGGGAATAAGTGTAAGAGACTGTTGACACAAATTTCCCTTTTGCTGTCGACTAAAAAAGGAATTTTTTTCCAGTTACAAAAAAAGATGATCATTGACATGCCCCCCCGGGGGGCCCTCGATTTTTAGAAGGGAAAAGGCTATGAAAAGGGGCCCAACAAAGGGCAACACACCACATTAGCACTCACCATCAAAATATCCAGTGGACTAAGGAAATTTTTCTAAAAAAGTAGTTTTTAGCAAACATACTGCGTTTAAAAGCACAGAACAGAAGGTTGCCATCCACCTCTCTAAAAAAAGTTCTCTGCAAAAAAAATTTAGTTTTCACAGCATATTGGAATTGGACCTTCAATGCTTGGCAAAGGGTTTCCTTCTCTGAGATCCATTTCCCTTCATTTAACGGGGGTTTTTTTGTTCTCTAAGTTTTTCACCTGAACACAAAACACCCGCAACCGTTTTTGAAAAACACAAACTGGTGGTGGCACTTTGCGGTCTGGGGGAAAGTTTTCATGGAATTCCGGACCGATTATGTGAAAAGGGACTCTTAACCAAAAATTGGGTATAAAGGGGGCTTTGTGATCACTTCTTCCCCGATGCCGATGTCTTCCCCGGGGGGAATGGGATCTT
>JAODAL010082825.1:0-11450 GCA_025379985.1 Phyllomedusa bahiana
AAAACCAAATCAAACACAATGTATTTGGTAATAGTCTTCATGTACCTTTTGCCTACATGTTTAAAGCAAATTAATGTGGTGAGAAAACCCCTTTAAAAATATCCCATTCTGCAGTTATTACATTGATATATTCAGAATGCATGTTTGCTTTCATGTGTTAGTATAACTGTTCTGTCTTGTAGGATATTACGGGGTTCCCATCTTGATGAAGATGCTACGATTGGTGCTTAGAACAGGACCTCCACTAGGATGTCTTTTGCTGATGTTGTCACTGGTGCTCGGAAGTATCATTCTGTCATGTAGTGACGTGGTGCTGCATCTGGAAACCTTACAAGAAGTTTGGGATGGTGAGACAATTCAATGAGCTGTAATGTACAATAAGATTGTAAAATGACGATGTAGAAAACAAACGCAATCAATATATAACAAAGTAAATGAGGCTCACCCATACAGGGCCATCTTTTCCATTGGGCACACTAGGCCGTTGCCCGGGGGTCCCACAGGTATAGGGGCACCTGGTGGTGCATGTTTGTTCCAGGAATACAAAAAACGAACCCTAGATCCCTTGGTTGGCTTTGCTTATTTAACGGTTTGTGTGTTTTTAGAATGTGCCAAAGGCTCCCTGCCCTGCCAATTAGTCTTGTAGACTACAAGCTGCTAGGGTCCAGGCATAAGTGGCGTGATAATATAAGTGTGCTTGGGGGTGGCTAGAGACAGGGCCTAGTGTGTTGTCCTGTGTTTCGGCAGGGCCCACTGCAGTGCTCTGCCCAGGGGCCCATAATGCTACTAAGACAGCTCTGCACCCATATAACGGTATTGTTTGCACCTGGTTTCCTTAGCATTGATCTCGTTCTGTCTTGCTGCATAGATATTCAGATCCCCAGTCCAAGGATCACAGTGAACTCCAAATATAGCTTAAGCAAATCCAGCAGTATGGAAAAACGGTGAAAAATCTTTATTCAGTCATTCCAGTACAGAGGGTAAAAGGCACGGCAATTATGCTTACGCGTTTCGGACATGAAATATGTCCTTGTTCACAGCGTGACAATATGTCTAAAAGTCCATGTTTAAGTAAGGGGAGGAAGGCATATCGAGATGGATCATACAACGTCATTTCCATTAACCCTTACATTTCACTTACATAGCAAAACTTAAACTTCACATTAAACTTTAAAATATTATAGAAAACAAAGCATATGTCCACTTGCAAGGTGAGGATATCACTGAGAAGATGGCTCAGCAATAACATGACGGACACAGTGCTTGCAGCAGACTTTAATCCGATGAGGTGCTATAAGCTTGTTGATGATGGTATCAAATGAACTAGTACACAGATCTTGGCATCTCTTACTTAGAGGCATAATCTTTGCAAATGATGGAGTGAACACACTTTGACTCAGTCTCTACTCCTGAGCCAGGGGTGTATTACAAACACTCTAGCACTTGCAGACTCTGCCTCAGGTGCTGTGCCACTTAGGCCCAGTTCACACGGCTTATTCACGCCGTAATTGCGTCCCCATAGACATCCATTATCCACGGCGCGTATCCCGCCGGGATAATGTGCATGTCACTTTCTCCCCGTTCGGTGTATTCGCCGAGCGGGGAGTGGAGCCGGAATCTATAGTTCTCTATGAGAACTGTGGATTACCGTAATGACAGGAACGTTTTGGAGCGCAATACGGCTGAAATCCATCCCCAAATCAGCCGTGTGAACGAGGCCTTACGGACGTAAGGCTAGGTCTACACTGCATCGGACAAAAAACGGCCCAAAAGTGGACATTTTTTTCCAATACAGGACCTTGGATTTTGTCATGTTTTGGGCAAAAACTGGGGTCTTTTCTCGTCTTTTTTTACGTCGCCCATACAATTGTATTGTATGGGAGGATGCCAAGAAAAGTAAAAGCGCCGGCGTATTATACAACACGTTGTATAATACGAGCAGAGAAAAGACGAGCTGTGGAGACTTCTGTTGCCGTCTATGGGGCCACACGAACGATATCTTCAGCGCTTTTATAAAACTAAAAGCGCGAAGATACGATCATAATGCTGTGCAGTGGAGACACAACCTAACAGATGTCCCTGCACCAGGAGTCTTCAGGCTAGGTTTGGTTAGGGCCAGTTTGAATTTTGTTAGCGATGGCGGGAAAATCATGCAGACCAATCACCAGCCTTTATCTAGACAGGAAAAAGAATGTGAATTATTTATTGATCGTATAGACTTCATTTTTGTTGTCTGGAAACAGACTGGTAAGTGGTTGCACAATTTGCCTGCCATCACCTGCAAGATTTGGATGAGGCAAAACCGTCCCTACCTGGACCCAAAGCGTGCTACTTCTGTCCTAGCTGCTTTCGACTGTCATGGGATGTCACGATTGCTGCCCTTGCTGGGAATTACATTGCTCACTCCCCCATGGCCCAGTTAGTAGGGCCTCAGGAATTTTTAAATTTATTAATAGGGATATGAGAAATTAAAAACTCAACCAAAAATTCTTATAAAATGTGTTTTAACAGGAGTTAAACAATAGATTATTTTCTGATGACACATTCCCTTTAAAGTACTACTTAAGATATCTGAAACTTTAATTGTGGCTTACACTTGGGACACCACTAGAAGAATTTAAAGGGATGGTTAATAATATGTTGTACATAACACTCATCATGAATTTCTTATTGTGCTTTATGGCATATTTAGTAAAACAATTACAGCAATTACTCTAGCATGAAAAATGGGTTAAGCCCTGCACACCTTTTTCTATCACTTACAATTTGTGCACGTTTCTAGAAAGGGTGAGCCTTGTAGGTCATGCACCGTTACTTGAGATTTTCATATTTTTGTAACAGAAAAGTTGTGGAGTGCTATAACAGAGAAAAACAAACTTTCAGATCACCTGAATGATAAATAGGAAGTATGGAGATCATGCCGGATCTGCACTGCTACAAATGTCCAAATCCTTTACTGTAAATCTTTATTTCACCTGCTCACGAAAACCGCAGAAAAAGACGCTTACGCATTTCAAACATGCTAGCCCTACATAGCAGAGAGCTATGACAGGAACAACCTGAGCTAGCCTGGTAGCTCTTACATATTCCTTAATTGCCATGGACTGTATTGATTAGGATGGCACACACATGACACCAAAACCCCATAATGAAGTACTGCTTGGCATTATGAACATAGGCCCTGTTCACATTTCTTTGCCAACTTCGTTGTGGGTTCCGTTATTATGTGGATTAAAAGTATTGCAGCATGCAGTGTTATTCTCACCTGGTAGTTTGTGTGCTCCTTGCACTACTATGTTGGGAGATTACTACATATATCCTGTCCGTGTCGGACTGAGGTGTCTAGGGACCACAGGTGGAGTTGACTCTAGGGGCCCACCAGTTGAGCTGTTTCTTGGCCCACCAGTGGAATTTATGTTAGGGGCCCACCCAACAGCTACTGTAAATCACTGTACATGACCCCTATACTCTGCCTCTTGCTTTTTGTCTCTCTTTCTCAGTTTTTTTGCCTCTTTTGAGAATGTATATGAAGTTAAAAAACAACTTTAGGTCTACCATGCTCAGTGGCCCACCGGGCCTTCCCCTATTCTCCTGTGGGCCAGTCCGAGCCTGATTCTGTCACCTTTATGTATGTAAATGTAGTATATAGAGTGTTACTGAGTGAAAATGTTATTTCATAATGCTGCTGCACTCGGTTCAGTATTATCCCAGCGCAACACTTCGTAGCTTGACATAAGAACAGAGGGCACAGTTTTGACCAGCATAGAGAGAGCATTGTATTACTTGTTGCATGGTTGCCTTTCATTTTATTATAGTGTGCAGTAATACAAAATATAAATACTGTACTCCCTGGAAAACCTCCTTAAAGGAGTGTTGCTACTATAGATTTTGATGGCCTATCGATGTGCCATTAAGGTCTGATAGGTGCAGATCCCACCTCTGGAACCCGCACCAATCTTGTGAACGGACCCCTGAAAGTGTTGGCTCGGAATAGAGAGCTGTTCACACTTGCGCACAACTTGCCATTCTGTTCTATGGGGGTTCCAAAGTTCTGTTCTATGGGAGTTCCAAGTATAGGTGGACACACTGCTCAGCTGTATTTGAAACTCCCAAAGATCAGAATGGAAAGTTGTGTGAAAGTGCAACTAGATCTCTATTCTGAAAGAACACTTTCGGTGGCCCGTTCTCAAGATGGGTGCAGGTTCCAGAGGTGGGACCTGCACCTATCAAACTTTGATGGCATGTCCTAGCGATATGTGGGACAGGCTACACGTCCCATAAAGATCAGATTGAATGAACATCGTTCTGCAATCCGTACATTTAAAAAGAGAAAAGAGGAAAAATAGTAATCGGTCAACTGAAATCACAGGCCAAAGAAAGTATGGTGAAAGTACTGTTGCTGGCAATTTTTTCAAAGAGAACCATGGCGTCTCAGAACTCCGCTGGTGCATATTAGAACAAGTAGAGTACATAGAAGGTTATCCCATAGAAACATGTTTGTTACTAAAAGAAGCAAAATGGATGTGTAACACATTGGGCCACATGTATGAAAACTGTCTTGGTCTAAGACTTTCCTTGTTGCCCATAGCAACCAATCAGAGCCCCCCTTTCATTTCATATAGTGCTCTGAAAAATGGCCGCCGTTGCTATAGGCAACAAGAAAAGTCTTAGAACAAGACAGTTTTCATACATGTCCCCCTTTGTTTCCAAAAGGCTTGAATGAAAATTGCAATTTAAATGTATTTCTGCTCAAATCCTTTGTTTTTAATGTTTTAAATATATTTTTCAATATGCTCGTTTTTAATTATTTGAAAAGGTATGTTTTATAAATAGGCGGTCTCTATTGTTTCTTACATGCTTGAGAAAGAAAGGCATAGTCCTTTCAAAACGTCGCGCCAACAGGTGTGTGACGCCCCGCTTGCTCTGTAGCTACTTTCTCACTACATGGAGTTCCATGGACTTTTCAGCTTTTGCGTTTGAGGAAACTACGGACATTCTATTGATTCAAGTATGTGGCTTTAACTTTATAATTTATGGAAAGGAAGAATAAAAGTTTAACCTCTTACCGACCTATGACGTATGAGTACGTCATAGCGCAGGCAAGCGGCTTTGAAGCGGGCCGCGGGGTGTTAGCAGCTAATTGCAGCTAACACCCGGCGGTTACAGCGCGGGTGGGCACCGCCACCCGCCCGCGCTGTTTAACCCCTTAGACGCCGCGGCAAAGATGGCCGCTGTGTCTAAATGAATGAAAAACGGTGCCGCGCACCGTTCTTTACTCCGATCGGAGTCCCGTCCGATGGCTGAACATGGCAGCGGGAAGCCTTGTGCAGGCTTCCATCGCTGCCGTGTTTTCATTTTCCCCGCTTCCAGCCCCAGGCAGGAAGTGGGGAAACCGCCATCTTGGTACACCCTAATGCATTGCCTATGCAATGAATTAGGCTGTATTAACGATCGCGCCCCCCTAGTGGTGAAGCGCGCTAGGGGGACTCCAAAGTCAAAGTAAAAATAAAGTAAAAATAAAAAAAAAGGTTTAAAGTGTAAAAAAAATAAAAAAGTATTAAAAGTTCAAATCACCCCCCTTTCGCCATTTAAAAATAAAAAGATAAAATAATAAAAAAGTTACCCATATTTGGTATCGCTGCGTCCGAAAAAGTCCGATCTATAAAAATATAACATCATTTATCCTGTACACTGAACACCGGAGAAGGAAAAAAATTTCCAAATGCCAAAATTGCGTTTTTTTGGTTATTTCAAGTTCCATAAAAATTGGAATAAAAGTGATCAAAAAAGTTGCATGCATTCCAAACTGCTAGCAATAAAAAGTACACTTCAACCCGCAAAAAATGCCGCCTCACTGACGTCCGTAGGTGTTAGTACAAAAACGTTATTGGTCGCACAAAATGGCGCTGTGTTGCAAATTTCAAAAATAGAAAATGTTTGGAATTTTTTTACGGTACCAAAACATAACGGAAACCCTACATGTTTGGTATTGCCGGATGCGTATCAACCTGTAGAATACAGATAACACTTCATTTTTACCGAAGAGTGAACTCCATAAAAAAACCTCCTGCAAACATGGCGCAAGTACGTTTTTTTTTTTCACATTTTACCCCACTTACAATTTTTTTGCCATTTCCCAGTATATTCTATAGTAATATGAATAACACCATTAGAAAATACATCTTATCCTGCAAAATAAAAGCCCTCATGTGTCTATGGAGGTGGAAAAATAAAAAAAAAGGTAATGCTTTCAGAAGGCAAGGAGGAAAAAAATTAGAATCATATTATTATGACTGTCCGTCAGGAAGGGGTTAATATGGTTCAAAACCTAGTTGGTCTGCCTGAAAATGGATATTAAAGAGAACCTGTCACATAGTTTATGCCCCCCTTGCTGAGAACAGAACAAGGTAGTGACAGACCTGCTGTTTCCAGTACTGTGTTCCTTATTCTGTAAGATGCTGTAGTTTTCGTGTATTTAAAGGGAACCTGTCACATAGATTATGCCCCCCTTGCTGAGGGCAGCACAAGCTAGTGACAGACATGCTGTTTCCAGCGCTGTGCGCCTTATTCTGTAAGATGCAGCAGTTTTAGAGCATTTACCCCTCACATCTTATTCATGAGCAGGTGTTAGCACCACCCACCAAAGGCTAGCTCCGCCCACTTACAGTTATTCATATTCATTTTGGCTTTCTGCACCCGCCCACTCTCACAGGCTGTCATAAGAAGTGCAGCCTGCAGGTAGGGTGTTTTTTTATTTTTTTCTCTCTGGATAAAGGAGGTCTGTTGACCCAGTGAGAGGCCTGGAGGCTCTGATGAGAGGTAAAAGATAGCATAGGACTGCCCTATTTGAGATCACATTGAAAGTCGTGGGCAGCTTAAACATCTTTTGGTCAAAATATGTGAACCGAGAATCTCAAAGTTTTTTCATGTATGATAGCATAAATGCTTCTTTAGGATTTCCACGTAATTATTGCCCTTTTTGCAGTAGTGTGCCGCTGGCAGTGGTGTGCGTGTGTACATATATATATATATATATTTTTAAAATATTATATATGTGTGCCGCAACCCTGTCAGTGGCACACAGGTTTGCATATGTTTTTTCAGAAATGTTTTTTGTGCAGAACCATACGTTATATTTGGGGTATATTGATTTGAACCTATATGGGGAGGAAAGGGTGCCTCCATTTTGGCTTTCTGCACCCGCTCACTCTCACAGGCTGTCATAAGAAGTGCAGCCTGCAGGTAGGGTGTTTTTTTATTTTTATATTTTTTTCTCTCTGGATAAAGGAGGTCTGTTGACCCAGTGAGAGGCCTGGAGGCTCTATTGAGAGGTAAAAGATAGCATAGGACTGCCCTATTTGAGATCACGTTGAAAGTCGTGGGCAGCTTAAACATCTTTTGATCAAAATATGTGAACCGAGAATCTCAAAGTTTTTTCATGTATGATAGTTTCTCTTTAATGCTCAAATCTGTAGTTTTCAGCCAGAAAAGAGTAATTTAAAGAGTCAGTTTTTTTCAAACCCTGCCCACTTGAGGCTAGCCCCGCCTACCTCAACTGATAAACCTTTTACTTTGAATAGGTAGAAACATGTGAATAACTGTCAGTGGGTGGGGCTAGCCTTTGATGGGCGGGGCTAACACCTGCTCATGAAAAAGATTTAAGGGGTTAATGCTCTAAAAATACAGCATCTTACAGAATAAGTGGCACAGCGCTGGGAACAGCAGGTCTTACACTAGCTTGTGCTGTCCTCAGCAAGCGGGGCATAATCTATGTAACAGGTTCCATTTAAGTGTTAAAACAAAAAATGGAGGATTTCGTTCATAGCGGACAGGTCCGATTGTTTTCATCTTAACTGCCATATAGAAAATTAAAAAGAATGTCCTAGCGATATGCCATCAAAGTCAGTGGTGGGAACATCCCTTTAATGATATGTTCCTACATATTGAAGGTATAGGTATTGTATGTAAATATGCCGCCAATTTATGGAGATTTTACTTGTTTTTCAGGGCATCGGCTATTCACACATATTTTATGTGTCACCGACAATCGGTTCCTTTTTTTCTCATTGGTTCTCTTCCCTCTGCTGTTCTGGAGGATGGAGGAACGTCTTGGCACCTTATACTTTCTGCAGTTGTCCTGTCTCTGCACACTGTGCTCGGCCACTCTTTACCTGCCGATATCATTCCTTCTGCCTCTGCCACCTGCCCCTGCTTCTGGATACCTTGCCACCCAGTTGTCACTACTGATAGCTAAGCAACAAGCTATCATGTGGAGACTTGGCAAAAAGATATCTTTCATGCTGCCATATGGAATCCTAATAATCACTCGGCTACTTTTTCCAGAATTGTCTCTTCTGTTTCATATCTGTGGAATCATCAGTGGTCTGGCCAGTATCCTTTTAAGTAAAATTTATAAAGACTACAGAATGTAAAAGATACTATACTATATAATCTATTTTATTTACTTTTATTTATTTAAATACTTGTCCTATAAGGGTATGTTCGCACGGCGTCTTGCATCCGTGTGAACATCCGCTTTTCAGATGCGTCTCTGGGACCGACAGAATGGACCCAGAGACGCATCTAACAATTAGCAGTGACTTTCTCACTGCCGGTAATGAGGAACACACAGCGGCGTTCTCATGAGTGATCGCCGCTGCGTGTCTGTATCGCGCCTGTCGGGTCCGTCTTGCGGATGCGATCAAAGAATTTCATGTCATTTCTTGGATCGCATCCGCAAGACAGACCCGACAGGCGCGATACAGACACGCAGCGGCGATCTCTCATGTGAACACCGCTGCATGTCTGTCATTGCCGGCAGTGATAAACTCACTGCTAATTGCTTGATGCGCCTCTGTGTCCGTTCTGTTGGTACCAGAGACGCATCTGAAAAGCGGATGTTCACACGGATGCAAGACGCCGTGTGAACATACCCTAAGGCTTCATCCACACGGCAGAGGACAAAATACTGATCAGATTCTAATTAAAATCCCACCAGTACAATTGTTTTTATTTTTTTTTTATGCATTTTATTGCGTGCATTTTGCGGTTGGTTTTTGATCAGCCCATAACATTGAACAGTACAAATAACCCACCGGAAAACGGGTTATAGAGTTAAAGTTTTAAGATCGGAATTTGAATTTGAAATCCAACCTCAGAAAATCGGATTTTTCAGCGGATTCAGTATTTAGAATACGCAAAAATCTGACTGTAAATCTTCCTTATAGACCTCAATAGAAAATACAAGCTGCAGTCTACACAGCTCGGATTTTGTATTGAGGTCTATAAGGATGATTTACAGTCGGATTTTTGCGTATTCTAAATACTGAATCCACTGGAAAATCCGACTGTAAACCTGTGCCATGTAAACATAGCCTAACTCTGTGATGTGGTGTTCCTGAATAAGTCAGATGGGTGTTAAAATTGGGGTGTGTCCCGAGACACACTGATTCTGGCAGCACTGTTTGGACACACCCATCTGACAGATTCAGTAACACACTTCTAGAAGGCATAACAGGGGAACAGTACAACACAGAATTCTTAGAAAATAATTGATATTTCCCAAGGATCACAAATATTTTAAAACAGATGGATCAGGAACAGTCACAAGTTCTCTTTAAAGTACTCTTCACAATTAGGCTACACAGCAATGTGAAAATGCCGTCCAAAATCCGGCAGCATTTACACATTGCTGTACTGCGCAGATTTGCACTAAAAGCCGCGGTCGGTTTTTGGATTTGCCATTGGCCCTGTACATTAAATGTACGGGAATCCGATGGTGATCCCGCAGAATATGCAGCATGTTTTAAAATCCGCCAGCGTCTGGCGGATTTCAATACCGAGTGGTAAAAAATCCATGCTGTGTAGACTACAGCACAGATTTTTCATTGCTCTCTGTGCAGCACTGTTAACAGTTAGATTTTTTGGATTCTAATTACTGAATCCGCTGAAAATTCGGCCAGAAACCAGTGCTGTGTAGACGAGACCTTTCAAGTACTTGAGTAAATATTAAAAATTAGGTACCAAATAAACCCTGTATACAGTGATCCCTCAACATACAATATTAATTGGTTGCAGTACAACCATTGTATGTTGTAACCATAACTCTATGGAAAACTGGTCATTGGTTTTGAAGCCCCAAAATGTCACCTTACATAATGGAAAATGAGGATTAAAGATAATTAAGCAGATAAGTAATGCAGATGGCATAAGTCCTGATATAAAGGGGAACAGTCAGAAAGAGCTGCTGAAAGCTGGAAATCACATTCTACTTTAATGGGGTTTTGCCAGGAAGAGACTTCCTTACCTGTTATCTGCTCAGGACAGAAAATAAACAAATCATGCTGTGTCATGAACGGCTGCAGGGGAGAGAGAGAGGGGGCTGAGCAGAGTGAGTAAGCAAGGGAGCGTCTGCAATTATTACTAAGATAATTATATTACAACTAGTAGATTCTCTATACAGCAGAAAGCCTCATACACTGCACATTTCTCCCCAACCCCTTGCAAGCTCCTGCATGTTGCCTGTCATCAGATAAGAAGTGCAAACACGCAAGAGTGGCCAGATCAGCTCCTGGTCGTGTCTAATGTAAACTTTTTAAGTAACTAAGGGCATGTAAAGAAAGCTGTAGCTCTCACAGTCTTCACTTTTTGTAATCACATATATTTAGAAAAGTGATTAAATACCCATTTTGGAGGATCCCACGTCAACATTACATCGTGGCAAAACCCCTTTAAGAACAGGAGATTCTTTGGATCTTGTACTTTATACACAATATACCAGAAAATAAGAGAATGGGGCCGTCCTCACCTAGTGCCCAAATAAGCAGCTCATCTTGGCACATGTAAAGAGAAGTACAGAACCTTTAGTACCGCACTGTACTGTAGAAAGGCGCTACTAGACCGTCAATCACTGCATGCACCTAACTTATACAAGAGTTTTACAAATTAAATGTTCATGAGAACCGGTTGGCTCAGAGTCTGGGACATTGTACAGTGCCTTGCAAAAGTATTCGGCCCCATTGAACTTTTCAAACCTTTTGCCACATTTCAGGCTTCAAACATAAAGATATAAAATTTAAATCTTTTTATAAAGAATCAACAACAAGTGAGACACAATTGTGAAGTGGAACAAAATGTATTGGATATTTTAAACTTTTGTAAAAAATAAAAAACTGAAAAGTAGGGCGTGCAAATTATTAGCCCCCTTAATTAATACTTTGTAGCGCCACCTTTTGCTGCGATTACAGCTGCAAGTCGCTTTTGGGGTATGTCTCTATCAGTTTTTGCTATCGAGAACTGAAATTCTTGCCCATTCTTCCTTGGCGCACAGCTGGAGCTCAGTGAGGTTGGATGGAGAGCGTTTGTGAACAGCAGTTTTCAGCTCTTTCACAGATTCTCGATTGGATTCAGGTCTGGACTGTGACTTGGCCATTTTAACACCTGGGTACTTT
>JAODAL010082826.1:0-11449 GCA_025379985.1 Phyllomedusa bahiana
AAAAAAAACCTTTTGGACATAGTCTCAGAAGAATTAAAATCTATCACCCCGTCCAACAACTTCAATTTAATAAGGAAGAACTAAAACCCCTTAAAAATTTGAAACAAAAATCACATATGTTAAAGACCGGTGAAAAAGGGAGGAGGCACAGTAATCGGGATCATTCAGAAACCAATTAAAGCTAAAAACATATTAACAGTCCTCTTATACGAAGTTGCCAAACCCGACCCTTTTTCCCCAGCATTAAAAGCAAAATTTCCATTTCCCTCAATACCTTTCCTTTTAGATAATCGAAAAAAAAAGAAAAAAATTTCATTTAACCCCAGAACCCAGTTATCCTTTTTTTTACTTCTTCCCCAAAATTTCCCCCTAAGAAACTAAACCTCCCCCCGGCCCCATAACTCGTTAACAATTTTTCCCCAAATAGTAAAACTTTTCCCACTATTTGGATCTATACTACAACCCTTTTTCAAAAAGTTACCAAGTTATCTCAGGGATTCAGGCCAACTTTTTCAACACTTTTGATCTCCCCATAAAATTCAAACTTACCCTAATTACGCGACTGTCCTCTTTATATTAACACCCAACCCCAAAAAAGGGCATCCAATGCTTTTAAAAAAATTATTGACAAGTCCAACTTGACTTTTTTTAAAAAAAAGAATTTCCTTAAAAGGGTCTTGAAATAATTTAAAAAAAAATTTTTTTTCTATCATAACGGCCATCTTGGGCAGAAAAGGGGGGCCCCCGCTATGGGTCCAAGTTCCCCCCTTTATTAATATTTTTAGGGGGACATTCGAGAATGACTATATCTAGGGGCCCCCCCCTATTTCAATACTACCCTGTAAAAGTATTATGACGATCTCTTTTTTTTTTGGGGACGGCCCCCCGGGAGTCTTTTCCCCCCATTTATCAACACTTGAACAACAATACCCAAGGGATTTCTTTTTTAACAAAAACAAGTGAGAAACCATAGAATTCTTAGATTTAAATTATTTATCAAAAAGGAAAATTGGACTTCCCCGGTTTCCGCGCGCCATGAGTGAAGCGCAGTAAAACTCCGGGGCACCGCCCCCAATACCCGTCGGAAATACGGGCACAGCCCCCTGTATTTGTGCCAGAGGGGCAGGGGACAGCAGTGGACAACGGGAGCCGCACGGGGTGAAGCAGCACCCCAGACGGCCCATAGACCATAGGTGAAACCCCCCACACGGCGACGCGGCGGGAAAACAGGGGAGAGCGGGGGAGTACGCGCGCCCAGAATTTACCTGCGGGTGCCTGCAGTGGCGGAGCGGCAATCCCGCCAATTACCGGGGAATCCGAGGGTGGGAGCAGTCTCAGCTAAGGGGTAATAGGAGGCCCCCCGCTAAGCGGTCCCCCCGGGAGGACGTGCAAACCACCGCTCTAGGAACAACGGTCGCCTCTTTGACTACCCCCCCCACACACAAAGAAAGTTGCCGCAGACTGATAAGGGGACTTTTGCTGTCGCCAGACCCCTGCAACTGGCACTTTGTCTTGTCTCCTCCTGGAGGGTGTCTTAGGGGAGGGGTTCAACAATCAGCCATATAACCACATCTTTGTGCCCAAAACACACCCTCCCCGTAACAGCACACCGCTGGGCACCGTCTTTTCTTTCCCTGGGGCCGCAATCCCCACAGACATCACACGCCCCTGAAAAAAAATAAAGGGTTGGGGTAGCCCACCCCCTACCCCCGGGAGGGCTACGGGGGGCTTCTAACAGATTAACTTTCCAGCAACTGGGGAACAACGTCCCCCACGTAGGAACAAGTGAGTTACTGACCTGCGACACGCCACGTTTGGGGGGTTTTTCTCCTACGTGTGACCCCTGGTACTGTAAATGTCCCCCTTTGCCCCCCTGTCTATCCCTCTGAAGAGTAGGGGATATACAACACCATTCTGTAAAAATTTTTTACTGGTGAAAACCCTGCAACTACGCAAAATTTTCCTCTGACTCCCACCAGGGGTCCTTAGTCACTAGCCAAAGCCCCTATTTTTCCCCCACGTCTCCACGACGAAAAAAAAAACCCAAGAGAGGTGAACACCGCTCTGATACCACGTTTGGTAAAACTAAGACGCAACTCCCTACGTCCTTCTGGTAAAGGGGGCCTCCGGTGATGCTTTAGGAATAACAAAACATCATAACAGTTCTCGATACTATTAAGAAACCCCCCCGATTATATAGCCCCATCCTTTCTACCACTCGGGCCCAGAACCATATGGCCCGATATATTCAAAAATGGGGAGATCAAAAAGAGAAAAACAACAAGGGAAAGTCGGGAAAAACCCCCTTTTGGGAAAACAAACTCCACAGAAGAACCCCCGCCCAAATGGGGGGAGAAAATCTCCTCGCGAAAGCCCCTCACACCTACCCCCGCAATATCAGACGCAGAGGAATGCTTGGGGTCTACAAGAGGAAACTTCAAAAAAAGGGCCGCCGAAGTAGCACGGTGATAGCTCCCGCCCTACAAAACCTTGGGCCACGTCGCTCTGCGTTCGCCCATTTAAGGGGACATTGCAGATCATGGGCCCAAAAGCTTGGAGGAGGGGAGTTCAGGGTACAGTCCCGGGGGATGGACCTCGCATTTAAAACCCAATAAAAGATTTGTTACTGACAACAAAACGTTTACCCGAAAAAATTTGACGATCTAAAAAAAGGGTCCCGAAAAAAAAACCTGCGAATTGGGGGCCCTACGGAATCTATCCTCACTAATTTGCATAGAGGCTGCGAAAAAGAGATACTTTTAAGGGGGCCTTTCCTGGCAAATTTTACTGTTGAAAGACCCCAAACGCGGGGTCCTAACTTAGAGGGAGACAGAGCTGACACTGCCCCCCTGAACAAATATGGGGGACAGACCAAGCAGGTCTAGTAAAATATTTAAAATTTCATGATAAGAATGATCTTTTTGCAGCATTCAAAAGATCAAAGTTGGATTAAATACCGGGGGCCCCCCTACTTATCTTTGAAGACTTTTCGGCAAAGTGGTGGGCGTCGAAAGGGATTCTGGGGCCATCGCGGGGCAAACCCAAGGAAAGAAAAATTTGCCCTGCTATATAGCGATGTTAGATTTTTCCCATAAAAATGGGAACTCTTCGACGTTCCATACTCCTTCCGATGCTAAGGCCTTTATTGACAGACAGAGAAGTAATTCCAGAGATGGGCCTCCAGGGCCCTCCCCACACGACTTTTCCCGGACTTACCATCAAATAAATAATCAAGAGGGGGGGGGTCCCTCTTCCTCGCCCCCTCCCTCCAGCCAAAGGAACAAAAGGAAAGATCGGCGGCTGCAGGGGAACATGAACCAAAACAAGGACAAAAAATTTGCAAGTCTGATAGAATTTTACATGGTTTTTTTTGCTTCATAGATTGATATTTGTGTTGGGGGGGGGGATGGGGTGGGGCCCCTTGGGGCCTTTTCCCTTTGCCCGTTTTTGGGGAACGGGGGGAGAGCCCTGGGGCTGAAACCCCTATCCTTTTGGAGGGCGCTTCTAGAAGCTAACTTGCAGCGATCTTTGATGCGACTGACAATTGTTGGCCAGGACAGATCATTGTAAGCTATCTATTTAGGACAGGGATTAAAATATCAGGCCTAATGTAATGTCACTTTTAATACATTAAGACAGCATACTTGCTGTGACTAAAATCAATGGGGAGGAAAGGTGGGCGACGGCCGTTGGGCTACTCCGTGCCCGTCGTTCGAGGGGCAGGGGGAAGCGCTAAGGGTCCGATAGCCCTAATATCCCCCAAAAGGAGTGAAGGTCTTAACATGTTGGTAGAGATCCGGGGCTCAAATTTGGTGGTTTTGCTGCCGCAAGGGGGCAATATGTAAATTTTTAACAATTTTGATTTCTATGAGGGGGAAAAAAAGGGTCCAAAACCCCTAAACATTGGAGAGGTGTACAGTAATCCTACCTCCCAGGCAACATTGTTGGGGGGTGTATACCCCTCAAGCATAGGCGTTATAGTTGGTTTACGTAAATTTTTATTATGTTCATTTATTCCAAGGTGCTTTGTTTCCCTTGAGTCAAAAGACAAATTCCATTCCACACCACACCCCCCTGTTTTTTTAAAAAAGGCGTACCCAATACCCACAAAGGGGATTTTCCCTAGACAACAAGATTAACTTGTCTAGGGGAATACAAAGGGTTTTGGCCCCCAAAAAAGAGTTTTAAATGGCCCTCAGCCCCAAAAAAAAAACTAAAAAGGATATCGCTCTTACAGGAGACACATTTGAGGCCTTGATTTTTTTTAGACTAAAAAGGTTTGGGGGGAAGGTCAGGGTCCCTGGAGGGGAAGGGGGGGAGGAGTTTTTTTGCTGATCCAAAAAATTTCCATTTTCGGTGGTCGAGAAAAATACAAACTCGGGGGGAGACTTCTGGGGGTCACGTACTGATAGAAAACCAAAAACTTTTTTATTTAATGTTTAGGGCCAAAAAAACGGGGAAAAAACAAACCCTTCTTTAAAAATCTTGCTGATCACTTTCTCTCAGATGCAACCCCCCTAAAAACATGGGCGGCGACTTAACACGGTAATAACGGGGTTAAAAAAGAAACAGCAAGGGAGCTAATAGAATAAAGTCCTAGCCACTTTGGGCCCCAAAAATCTTTTTGCCGACTTTGAGAACACTAAAACCCAAGGGCAAGATTTTTCTTTTTTCCCCCCCCACTCCACCTTTGGTTCGAAGATTACTTTTTGACCTCCTTCGATGTCGGCAAGAGTGATGGAGGCAACAATTAAGGATTTGTCATCTCTGATCATCCCCAACTTATCAAATAGGAGATTTACACGCGGGGAAAAGGGAAATTTTTGGCTTTTTTCCCAATATCCTAAAAGACAAAGTTTGAGATTCTAATCGAATGGTGGTTAATCAAAAAAACCAATGCAATCCTGAGAATGACCCCCAATGTACTGGGAGATGCAAAGGTAGTGTAAGGGGTAGGACATATCCATAGCCCGGAAAAAAAAAAAAATTTACTCGGTTAGGGGAAATTTACCGAAATTTAGGCAGCATACACAACTTTAGGACTACCCAAATACCAAAAACAAGGAAGATGGATAAAAAGTGGGGGATACGAATTCTGGATGGCAAAAAGGGAAAAGGTCCCAAAAAATCATTCAGGGGTGCCCAATTGTTTAAATTTGGAAACAAAGCGGGGCAGACAATTAGCAAACCCGGGTAGGGGTTTAGGGCCTCACAACACAATTGTCCAAAGGACGAAAAAGGCCCAACTCCACCCTTCGGGGAAAAAAATTACAGAACTATTAAAAAATTTATGAGAATTTTAAACGCCCTTTAGATTTTGATAATGCGGCCGACCAATGGCTAGCCCGGGATAGACCCGCCATCCATATTTTGGACGATAGAGATCTGCTAGGAGCCCTGTTACAGACGAAATTTTTTCCGACTATCGCC
Source organism: Phyllomedusa bahiana (assembly GCA_025379985.1). Taxonomy (NCBI): domain Eukaryota; kingdom Metazoa; phylum Chordata; class Amphibia; order Anura; family Hylidae; genus Phyllomedusa; species Phyllomedusa bahiana. The sequence continues at coordinate 5,431 of JAODAL010082826.1, forward strand.
ATTGGAAAAACCAGGGAAATCTCCGGGGCCCGGGAGGCTATGTAGCAAATTTTCAAAAATTTTTAATCCAAAGTAGTTCCTCGCTGGGGCAAAATCTTTAATCTATTTTTGTCAGGTTGGCTGTCCCAAAATCATGAATGAAAAAGTCAACGTGCCTCCCTAAACCCCGAGACCCCCCAATCCCGCCTCTTACGCCCCCTTTTTGCTCATTAACTAGATTTAAAGATTCTATCCAAAATAATGGCGGACCTTTGGCGATTCATTTCCGACTTATTTCGGAAAAAAACCCCCAATAGGGTTTGGGGAAAATCCAGATCGGGGGTAAAAATATCCGAAAAGTTCTAAGGGCTTGGATTAATCAAATCCATCCCAAAAACCACCGATCCCCACCTGTTTTTCAATTGATGTGAAAAGCATTTTAAAAAGTAGCTGGGAGTGGATGAGCGGGTTTATGAGCAAGATTGGGGGTCATGGTCCCTTTGAGCAATATTTTTACAGCACTTTACTCAACCCCTTGGTAAGTGCCATACCTGGATTTTTATCGGTTTCCTTTCCCCCTATGGAGAGGACTCGTCAGGGGATGCCCCCTTTTCTCCCTACTGTTTAATTTGCCATAGAGCCCTTAAACAGATACATATCCCAACTTGAGGGACTTAGGGGGATAAAAAAAAGGGAACCATACTTGAAGATAGCTCTTTTGGGACACCCAAATTTTTTTTTGCTCAACCAAAAGAAAGAGGGGGGGCCTAATCCAAAAATCTTAAATGGTTTGGAACCTACTCATTTCAAGGGAAATGCTAGGAAAACAGAATAAATAGATCGTCCCCCGTACACCGAAACCAACGCCCATCTAGCCTTCCTTACAGTAGCTCATAAGTCCATTTAAATATTTGGGGATACGAATAGGGAAATCCCAGATTCAAATACGACTGAATTTCCCTCCAGTGATACACAAAAATTTTTCACAGAAAGCTAGATGGACTCATTGCCCATACCCTTATTAGCCCGGCCATTTAATAAAAATATTAGTTCCCCAGGTCCTTTACTTACTACAAACGGTTCCCTTTTAATGAAGCATCCTGTGTGAAGAGGCTCACAACGGGTTTTATAAAAATTTATATGGAAAAAAAACGCCCCCAGAATTGCTTTTAAAAAATTAATGCTGCCAAAGGCATGGGTGGGCTAAATTTCCTAAATTTGAGCCCATAACCGCGGCGTTACTCAACATGGCACGGGTTTTGGGAAAGGGTCTTTAGGTTTTCCAAATCGCGTTGGAGTCCAGCTTGGTGGGCCCCCTTTGGTGCCCCCCTGCTCCCTAAAACCCTACAAAATTTTCCCTCTGTAGCGCAATAGTTTAATTGTACCACACGATCAGTGCCTGGAAAGGGGCCCGGGGAATCTTTAAAATTTCCCATCAAGCTAGTAATTACATACATGGTTGGGGCCACCGGAATTTTCTCCGGGGCAGGGTTCCTTGCTCTCCCTCGTGGAAAAGGGAAAAGGAACTCACCCTTTTCCGGCAATTTAATTATCACAAGAACCCCGTTTTTAAAAATTCGGGGAACTTTAGGGCCCAAAATAATTAGACCCCTCCAATCCCACCTTTAAACAAGAGTAAGTTTTTTTACAAACAAAAATTAGGGAAAATAACCCAGCTGAAAAAAAAAAAACAGTTTGAATGTCTTGGGGACAATACATTTTTAAAACCTTTGTCCGGGTTTTAGCGGGGCTAAGATACCCTTAGCAATTTACCCCAATAAAGTCTTTGGGGGGTGGCAAAAAGATTTCCCCGAAACAATGTTTGCAGAGGGGGGTTTTTGGAAGGATGGTTAAGGGGGCGTCGACATGAATAATGAGTCGTGGAGAGATACATACTTTAGAATGGCCCATAGGGCAATAATGGGTTTTAAATTTTCCTCCTATCCCCTCTTCCCGAACCGGTTGTAGCATGCCCAAAATGTTGAGACCCCCCCACGATTTTCGCACGGCTTTTTGGGGATGCCCGGGATCCCAAAAAAATTTTTGGGGCCCAGCTGTTCGGTTGGTAAAGAAAAAAATGCCCGGTTTCACTCCCCGAGGATCTTGCATATATTATTCCCCAATTCCCGAGAAAAGTGATAAACAAGGGGTAGAAAGGACAACAAAATAGCCCCAAAAAGTTTTTTATGGCGCTAAAGGTGTCTTTGTCGAGTGGCTAAACCAGGGTACCATCCCCTCCCCTGTAAATTTAGATGGTTAAAACCATATGTTTATGGACAAAGTGGCCATGACCATAATAAGGGAAAAAACACAGAAATATTCTTTAAAACATGGAGGGTTTTTTATTGGGGGGCTTTTTCCCCGATTCAGATATCCAACATTTATCAAACTTTAAAGGGTACGAATGGTACCTTACCATCAATGTGGGAATTTGGGAAGGTTAGATCAAGGGCTACACCTAGGAGAAAGGGGCATAAATTAAATTTAAAATTAAATTGGGAAAGTAGACTCTTGGGGTAAGTGGTGTTTTGGGGGAAGGTTTGCGGCCAACCTATAGCTTCACCTTGGAACTTTTATTTTTTTTCTTATTACTTTCCTATTTATGTGATTTTTCTCTCAAATTTATTGCTACAACCAAAAATGAAATTTTTTTTTTTTTTTCCCCGAGGAACGAGGGTTTTCAGCTACTAAATCGATAAATATGGCTGTAGACGTTCCAAATAGCCCCGTACTTTATTTTTTGGGATTTTTCTGTAAAATTTTATAAAAAAAGCAAATAAATTTTCGTGATAAAAAAAAAAAAAAAAAAAGGAAAATTTTTTACGACCACCACTTAAAAAGGAGAAGCAATTCTTATATCCTTTTTTAAAAGGCCACCATAACCCTTGGTTTGTAACATACTTTTTGGGCCAATTTAAAAGGTACGAAAAAAATTGCACGGAAGTTCTGACATATAAATTAAAAAAAACATTCAAACACTAGATTCCGAGAAAAAAAATATCGAGAATCTTTTATTAAAACCCCAACAAAAACCCAAAACCTGAACAACAAGAATCCTTGAAAAAAAGAAAAAATCCAGTAAGGGAATTTCAAGAATAAATATTCTCTCATTACCCAATTAATTCCTCAAGATTAGAAATTTTCAAAAAACGCTAGAACGGCACGGGTACATTCTAAAAAAACCGTACTTAGGTCCATTATTCCCAAAAAAAACCTGGTTAAAACGAGGGGCACCAAATATAAAGAACTTGGTAGCCCCCCAGTCAAATTTAAAAGACCCTATAAAAATCACATAAGTCCTATCTAAATTGGATTTCCCCCTTTTCCTCCTTTTTGCCTTTGGTGCACTAGCATTACTACTCGGTCTGAAAAATTCTCAAAAACTACTAAGGCAGTATACCCCATCAAATATACTTTAAAAACTGCAAAAGTTCATTGTTTATATATTCATCGAATGCAGCTGTTCCTAATATGTGGGCAAAAAAGTCCAACCCCTACACCTTCGCCAAAATGGCCAAAAGGGCTTTGTTAAAAGGGTGACCTTCACATAGTGTGTCACTCTTTTTTTAAGAATTCATCAAAAAGGGATTTTAAAATTTTTAAAATTTACTCCAGTTGTTTTTTTTCCCCTAAAAAAAACCCCAAAATCGTTTACAGGTTTCCCGAAAAAGAGATGTTCGGGATCTTTAGATTAAAAACTCTGTCCCCAAGGGCCTCAATGATGCCCCCGAGTTTTTTATTAATTCCATTGGCCATTTTCCTTCTCTTTTTTAAGATATTAAAGTATTTTTCTTGTTCGTTTTAAAACTAAGAACAAAAAAGCATTTTATTTTTTTTAAATGTTTAACTAAGGGTTTAGGGTAAAATCCAAATCCCAATAGTATAAAAATTTGTTTTTTAAATTTTTTCATTTTAAGTACATTCTAGGAAACATCCCAGTACATCTGTCTTATTTGCATTATTTTCGCGCCCCTTTTTCCGAACGGGAGGTTCTAAAAAATAAATACTGTATTGTTCCTTTTTTTTTATTGTTGTAATGTATTTTTCAACTTGATCCAGCAAATTTATTTTTTTTAAATTTTCACTTATTTTAAAAGAGAAATTTTAAATCTTTTCACAAAAAGTCCCCGGGGAGCATCTGCATCAGGGGCCTACGATGACTTTTTTCTTTTCATAATTTTCCCTAAACTCTATACCCCCAAACCCCACCAAGAAAAAAACCCTATAAAAAACTCAGTCCGGTCCCGCCCCCTACTGGACCAATAGGTCTAGCTAGCATCGGCCCCCTTCATTCCTTATGTTTTTTTTGCCAAGGGAAGCTCTCCTTTTCATTGGTTTATTCTAATCCCGGTAAAGTTACCCTAATTTAGGACCTTTTTTTTCTGCACCCCGTTGGGACAGTTCAAAGTACCCCCAAAAATTTAAACCTATAAAAGGATGTCTCTATTTTGACCTACTTTGGTTCATTCAATTTTACCTCCCTTTACCTCAACCAATCTAGGGACCATTCCCTATTGAATTGTTTTGCGCAATTTATCTTTTTCATAGCGGCAATCTCTTTTTTTAAAAACCAACCAGCACTCCATTTGGGCAATTTTATCTACCCCCTTTTTTGCATTGGGGACATTCTTCTCCCCCCACCTTCCTTGTTCTTCATTTTTTTCCCCGACTTTGTTCCTTTTTACTTTAGGTGGTTTATTTATCTACATCACCACCTTCAACTTGCTTCCCCCCACCCCATTAAAAAAAACAACAAACCTTTTTTTTCAATTTTACTTCTATTTTTATTTTTCGCAAACATTTGAATTCAAATAGCACGGGGTTCCCGATATACTCCCGGGGTCTTCCCCTCTCTTTTTCTTGCCATCTTATTTGATTACCCTTTTCACCCAAAATTTCTTCCCTTTTTTCCCCCACAACAGGGGTCTCCACCCATTACCTGTAAATAAGTATTTCCAAATTTCAATACATTTAGATAATAACTCATGTTCAGTGATTTTTTATTCTGAGAAGCCGGGGTACACCGCGGGAAAGGTAAAGTCTTTTTTAAATTCCATGTTTTTAAATTTTTCACGGGAATGCCGAGACATTTTTTAAAAAAAAAAATTTTAATAAAAGCTTTGATTGGCTTCTTTACCCCACACCGCACGTGCGCCGGGTCCATTTTTTTCCCTTTATCTCCATTTTGTGGCTTATTCTCCGACGGTTACCGGGGAGCACCCGAGCCCTGGCTGCCGTAGTAAGGGGGTCGGGGGATAAATACCCCCGAAGCCTTATGAGTGTTTGTGCCCCTTTCAATAAAAACGCAACACTAAAGGTGAGAATATTTCTCTTACTTTTCTCCTTTCAAATACAATATAACCTAATGGCGCCCCTTTCTTTTTTCCTTTTTTAAAGTATTTTTGGGGCCATGAAAATTTTAGGGGCTGCATGTGGTAATATTGGGCATGAATATTAAAGGGGCCCCGCACGTGGATATATTTGGGGGGCCATGAAATATGTGGGGCCCGCACGTGGTGTATATTTGGGGTCATGAACATGTAGTGCCCCCCCTGGGTGTATTTGAGGCCAATGAATTTGTGGGGCCCCCCACTGTGGGTATATTGAGGGGATGAAATGTGGGCCCGCATGTGGTGTTATGGGGTAGAACTATGTAGGGAGACCAAGGTGGGGGATATTTGGGGGCCCTGAACTATGTGGGGCCCCCACTGTGGGTAAAAGGGGCCATGAATATGTAGGGGGGCCCCCACTGGGTTTATTGGGGGTCATGCACTATTGGGCCCCGCAAGTGTGAATTGGGGCCAGGGAAATATGTGGGGGCCCCCACTGTGGTGTATAATGAGCCATGAATATGTAGGGCCCGCACTGTGGGTTATTGGGGGCCAATGAACTATGTGGGGGGTCACACTGTGGGGTATATTGGGGGCCCTGAACAAAGTAGGGGCCCGCACTTGGGGTTATTGGGGGGAAAAAACTATGTTTTGGGCCCGCCTGTGGTGTTATTGGGGGCCATGAAAATAGTAGGGCCCCCAATGTGGTG
>JAODAL010082827.1:0-11449 GCA_025379985.1 Phyllomedusa bahiana
ATTTCAGTGAAATCCTCCCTGTGCGATAATGAGGAGACTGCTGAGAAGTTTTCTCTACAGAACAGGTAATGTCAGACTATAATAAAGCCTAGTGCACAAAGTGAAAAATGCAGGATTTCAGGAATTAAAAAAATATATTGATAGTGATGTGGGGTCACAGGGGGGCCCCCCCCCCGCCCCCGGTCGCGGCCCACCCGTGGTCCCCGCAGAGCGGCACCGGCCGCCCCCCTTGAGGGCGGGGGCGCGCTCAGGGGCCCCCCTAAACCCTCCTTACTTACCCGGCCCCCGCGCTCCTGTTGCGGTCTCATCCTCCCGGCGCCGCGTCCCCGACATCTAAGGCGCGCGCGCGCCGGCACGTAATTTAAAGGGCCATGTACCGGTAATTGGCTATTGCCGGTCACTCCCCCTATTTAAGCCTCCCCTTCCTGGGCCGTTGCCGGATCTTTAGTGCCATTTCAGCCTATTGAGAAAGCGTTACTAGCCTTGTCCGACTTACCGTGACCGTACAATTAGCTTCCTTTCCCCCGCCACGCTTCTTGCCGCCGCCCGCCTCGCCGGGGCCACACCCGAACCGTGCCGCCTGCCCTGACCTTTCTGCCTGTTCCCGACTACGACCGCCGGGAATTCTGCACCACGCTATACCCGGCTGTCACCGCAAGAAATCACGTCAGGGAAACGACCTGGTAACCCCCCGCCGCAGAAAGTCCACCCGCTTTGCGGCGGGCCTGGGGGGAACCGGGACCTACTTAGATTCCGTTCCCTGGCATGGCTTCACCATCGCTTGCGGAGGCCCAGTGGATCCACCTCTACGTACGGGTACGTGACAGTGGGAAATTTCGGAAAAAAAAACACAACTAAAAATTCTTAAAAATGTGTTTAACATTTGAGTTAAACAATAGGTCATTTTCTGATAACTCATTCCCTTTATGATCCTATCACTGTGTGCAGAATGGATCAGCACAATGGCTTTTTTAACAAATGGATAATGCTTGAATAACAATCTGTTCAAATAAGTAGAGAATAAACTGTCCTCCACTAGATTAGACACAGGAGTAAACCCTCGCCTCCCTAGAAGGGGAAAACAGGGGCAATGCCACCCCCATTGCTCAGGGAAAGATGCAACACTGCCAGCTTTCAAGGGAGTGATATCTAGAAGGACCTCCCAAAGCCCAGGCAATGGGGGTCTTTGGCATCTTCTAGAATTGAGCCTCCATCCTGATAAGAACAGATTTCTGGGTTTTTTAAATTTGCCTTTCCCCCTAACCCGGGGACAGGGTGAAAAGGGGACCATCTCCCATCAACCATGGAGTCTCCGCGATTCATGGGATGCCTCTAGAAGGACTGCTCATCCCCAAACCTAAGCAGTGTCATCCCTAGTACCCTTGAAGCCTCGACAAAGGCAGCATCTATCCCACTAAGAACAGACTTCTTTAGCTTTTAAGAGCCATGACCCCCAAAATAAAAATAAATACACAAGGGTGAGATATGGGATACAGAAGTATGTGGTGACTCCTTCACCCCAAAGGATGGGTGGCCAAAGAGTACCGCCTTCTTCAAACCCGGGGTCCCCCGCCGACTCATGGGATGCCTCCAGATGACTGCTATTCCTCAAGTCTAAGCAGCATCATCCCAATTACCCTTTCAGCTTTGACCAAGGCATTATCTATCCCACTGAAAACAAACTTTTTTGGGTTCTAGGAGGTCTTGACCCCCAAAATAACAAAACAAAGGTGAGATATGGGACACAGAAGCATATGGGAACTTCCTTACCCTGAAGGATGAGTAGCCAAGGGGTGACCACCTCCTCTTGACTCAAGGGACGCCTCCAGAAGGACTTCTAATCCCCAAGTCTAAGCAGCGTCATCCCTAGTACCCAAGGCTTCATTCATCCCACTAAGAACAACGTCTTTTTTGGCGTTTATGAGCCCTCAACTGCTGAAATTAAAAAAAAACAGGGTTCAGATTTAAAGGAATACAAAGCATATGACGACTCCCTCACCCAAAGGATAAGTGGGGCCCAAGGGTGCACGGGGTCCCATTTAACCAGGGCCCGGTGCAGGGATAGCTTCCAGAAGGACTGCATTTCCTACCAAGCCAATGGTGTCACCCACAGCCATTCCAGCCCCTTTACCAAACACTGCACCAAAAGGTATTACACTTAGCCAAAAGGTTAATAAGGTCCAGCCTTAACATAGTCATACACTATAGACAGCTATGGACTGAACTAGGGGCCCAGACAACAGGGAGTGACCGTCTAGAGCACCACTTTATCCCAGGCAGAAAAGGGGCGCAAGGAGGTATGGAGTGGGCTGAATTTCCCATAGGGGGTGACGCTATGTGCCTTATTTGCCTAGCACCAGAATACCTTGTCCCATCCTGGCTAACGCTTATATTGCTTGTGGCTAATACTCCACACAAGGGACAGAACTAGAAATCATAGGGCCCCCACCAAATAATGACAAGAATCTAAAATGGGGGGTAGTTGAGCCAGATATTAGAGAACCCACCTAGTACTGCCAGATAGCGAAGAGCCACCAACATGTCATTCCCTACAAAAAAAGTATAATGTTCTTTCACCTGAGTGCCCTCAACCTCTGGCCCGCTACCTTCTGCCAAAGGCTGCTATGGTTATAGTTATGTCCATGCTCCCAACAAATCCCCAGCGGCTTTTTTCTCATTGGTAAGAGGGAGTAGGTTGCACCCAGACTTCGTTCCTTTAGCCCCCCCTCCCATAGTAAAACCCCCCTGCATACACAACCCAAATGGGGACCCTACAGGGAGGAGATTGGGCCAAACCCTCCTTTGGGAAAAGGTATGAGCACACAAAGGGGCCGGGTTTTCCCCACATCGCTTTTACCCCATGGGGCATTTACACCAAGGTCAGAAGGGAGTTTCCAAATTTGCAACCTTTTTGAACACGGGCCCCCATTTTTGGCACATTTAAAAAGGGGGACAAATCAAAAAATCAATTGGAAATCGCATGACTCACTTTAAAAAAACCCCCCAAAGGCCCGAAAAAAATGTTGCCTTATTATCTCAGTAGTGAGTTTTTGAAAATGCAAGAGGATTTTCTAGCACTGATGACCTCTCTGTGTTCCCGCTCCCCCCAAAGCCTTGCCGGAAAAAAGAAAACCCGGTTTTTATTTCACTTAGGGGGAGCTCATGATTGTTTTCTATTTCTGTGTATTGTGGGTGAATAGACCTGGATCCTTTTTTAACACTGGCACAAAAAAAAATATTGGGAAATTTCTGCCTAGATTTTTTCGTTTTTTTTTCTATCTATCTATCTATCTATCAAACAAACCCATCATATATCTCAATATCTATCTAGTCTATCTTCTCTATATCTATCTATCTCATATCTATCTATCTATCCATTCTAATCTATCTATCTATCTCATATCTATCAATCTCATATCTATCTATCTATCTATCTATCACTAATATCTATCTATCTATCTATCTATCTCATATCCTATCTCATATCTATCTATCTATCTATCTATCTATCATATCTATTAACTATCTACCTTCTAGACTATCTATCTATCTATCTACTCTATCCCATATCTATCTATCTATCTATCTATCTATCTATCATCTATCCTCAAATCGAACTCATATCAATCAATCTATCTCATATCTATCTATCTCAAACTATCAATCTTCTATCTATCTATCTCATATCTATCTATCTCATATCTATCTACTAGCTATCAATCTAATCTATCTCATAGCTACACTATCTCAAATCTATCTATCTTTCCCATATCTATCTATCTATCTCATATCTATCTATCTACTATCCCATATCTATCAATCTATCTATCCCATATCTAATCTCCATATCTATCAATCTACTATCTATCGCATATCTATCTATCTATCTATCTATCTAATCTATCTATCTATCTATCTATCCCATATAATCCAACTCTCATCTATCTATCCATCACAATCTCTATTATCTATCTATCTAACAATCTATCATATCTATCTCATATCTATCTATCTATACTCATATCAAATCTTCTATCATATCTATCTATCTATCTATCCCATATCTATCTAATTCTAATCTACTATCTTATCTATCTCTATCTATCTAACTATCTATCTATTCATCCATATCAATCTATCTAACCCATATCAATCTCATATCTATCAATACTATCTATCTATCTATCATCATCTATCTCATATCTATCTATCTATCAAGCTCATATCTATCTATCTATCTCATATCTTCTATCTATCTATCTATCTTTCCCATATCTAACTATATATATATCTATCTCTATTACGATCTTCTATCTAGCTATACTGATCTCATATCTACCTATCTGAACCATCATAACCCATAACTATCTCTTAATCTATCTATCTAGTCTGATCTATCTATCTATCTCAAATCTATCTATCTAGCTATCTCAAATCTATCATCTATCTATCTATCTATCTCATATCTGTATCCTATCTATCCCATATCTACTCATATCTATCTATCTGTCTATCTCATATCTATCTCTATCTATCCTCATATCTTATCTCATATCTATCCTATCTCATATCTATCTATCAACCAATCTATCCCAAAATCAATCTATATCTATCTATCTAATCCCCATAATCTATGCCCCCTTTCCAAATTTATTATCTATCTATCTAATCTATCTATCTATCCATATCTAACATATCTATCTATCTATCTTATCTATCTCTATCTACTCTATCTATCTATCTCATATTCTATCTATCTATCCATACTATCCATATCTATCTATCTAATCCTAATCTCATATCTACTATCTCATATCTATCATCTACGTCTATCATCTATCAATCATTATCTATCATCTATCTCATATCTATCTAATCTATCCCATATCTAGTCTTCATATCTATCTATCTATCTAGTCATCTATCTCATATCAATCTATCTATCTCTCAAATCTCTCTGAACTATCTCATATCTACGTCTATCTCATAACTATCTATCTATCTACTCTATCTATCTATCCCAAATCTATCTACTAATCTATCTATCCCATATCAATCTCAAATCTAACTATCTATCTATACTATCTATCCCATATCCTATCTATCTATCCCATATCTATCTCATATCTAATATCTATCTACTCATATCTATCTATCTATCTAGTCACATATCCTAACTATCTATCCCATAACTACTCCTATCTATCTATCTATCTATCTATCTCATATCATCAATCTCATATCTAATTTACTTTCTATCTATCTATCTATCTTATTTTGCCCCCCCTATCTATCTATCCCATATCAATCTCACCCATATCTATCTATCATATACTCATAATCCAATCGAACTGATCTATCAATCAATCTATCTATCATCTATCAAACTATCAATACCCATATCTATCTCATATCTATCTATCTATCTATCACATATCATATCTATCTATCCCATTACTATCTCCTATCTTATCTATCTATCGTATCTATCTATCTATCTATCTATCTCCATATCTATCATATCCATATCTATTTATCTTTCTCTATCTATCTATCTCTCTCATTCTATCTATCAATCTATCCCATATATATCTATCTTCTCTATCTACTATCTATCTATCTATCCCATTCTCTCACCTATCATCTATCTATCTATCTATCTATCTATCTATCTATCTCATTTCATATCTATCTATCTATCTAGCTATCTATCTATCTCATATCTATCTATCTATCTATCTATCTAACTATCTATCGCTCTATCTCCTATCTATCTATTCTATCTATGCTATCTATCTATCTATTCTCATATCTATCCTATCTATCTCCTATCTATCTATTTATCTATCTATCTCGATATCTAATCACTATCTAACCCATATCTATCTATCTTTCTATCTATCTATCTACTATCTATCTATCCATCTATCCATATCTAATCTATCAATCTATTTCATATCTATCTATCTTCTCTATCTATCTATCATCAATTATCTATCTATCTAACTATCATCTAACTATCCATATCTATCTAATCTATCTATCTAACCTATCTATCTATCTATCTATCTATTCTATCTCATATCTATCTATCTATCCCATATCTATCTATCCATATCAATCTATTTATCTAGAGCTATCTCATATCTACCTATCTATCTCCTATCTACCTCTCTATCTATCTATCTATCTATCCCTATCTAATCTATCTATCTCATATCTATCCTATACTATCTATCTCATATCTATCTATCTATCTTATCTAATCTATCCCAAATTTGTACTATCTAACTATCTATCTCATATCTGATCTATCTATCTCATATCTATCTGATCTATCTATTCTATCTATCATAACTCATATCTATCTATTATCTTCTATCTCATACTAATCTTATCTATCTTCTATCATCATACAATCTATCTATCTATCTAAAAAAAATCCTCATACTATCTATCTCATTTCTATCTCATATCTATCTATCTATCTATCTATCTAACACAGTATCTTCTAATTCTATCTATCTACTATTTCCCATATCTATCTATCCCCATATATAATTCTATCTATCTAACTATCTCATATCTATCTATTTATCTGATCTATCTATCTATCTTCTATCTATCTATCTATCCTCCCTTTCTATCTAAACTATCTATCTCCTATCTATCTATCTATCTATCTATCATATATATCTATCTATCTATATATCTATCTATCCTCAATATCAATCTATCGATCTATCTATCATCTATCGCCATACTATCTATCTATCTCATATCTATCTATCTCATATCTATCTATCTATCTATCTATCTATCTATCTATCTATCTATCTCATATCTATCTTTCTATCTATCCATGTATCAGTTTCCAGTGATGATGATATTTCCCAGTCACACAGGCCTGGGCTCATTATCTGCTGTGCTGCATCTGACTCCCTCTCTGGCAGGTGATGCCGCAGGGGAGCTCACACGTCAGGCTACAACATGTCTCTCCAAATCAAATAATTGCACAGATTATGCCTCACGCCGCTCCTCGCCCTCCGCGCACGTTTCACAACTCCCAGAGCTGTTTACAGAGAAGCAAATGGGACAATCTGCCCTCAGCACAGCAAGAAAGAAAGATCTCCTGACGAGATTAACCCATTCCCCTTCTATGTGAGTGATAATCTGCAGCCCCCGCAGTGCAGAGCCTAGAGCACCTCATCAGAGTATATGGATGTCAGCCGTTATACAATGAGGTATACAGTGAGGTACAGTATCTCCCAAAAGTCAGTACACCCCTCACACTATATACAGTATCTCACAAAAGTCCCATACACCCCTCACATACAATATATACGGTATCTCACAAAATTCAGTACACCCCTCACAATATATACAGTATCTCACAAAAGTCAGTACACCCCTCGGCATTATATACAGCATCTCACAAAATTCAGGACACCCACACATTATATACAGTATCTAACAAAAGTCAGTACAGACAACTCACATTATTATACAGTAACTCACCAAAAAGTCTGTACAACCCCTGACATAATATACCATTAACACACAAAAGTCAGTACCAAACCCTGACATTATAAATTACATTATCTCACAAAAGTCAGTACACCCTCACATTATATACTGTATCTCACACAAGTCATTACACCCCTCACATTGTATACAGTATCTCACTAAAGTCAGTACAAGAGATCCCTACACCCTCCCTCACACATTATATACAGATCTCACAAAGCCAGTACACCCCTCACATATATACAGGATGCTCACATAAGTCAGTACACCCCTCACAAAATAAACAGCATCACACAAAAGTCAGTAAACCCCGCACAATATATAACAGGAGTCTCACAAAAGTCAGTACAAAACCCCTCACATATATACATCAATCTCACAAAAGTCAGTACATCCCTCACATTATATACATTAATCTCACAAAGTCAGTAACAACCCCTAGTACATTATATACATTATCTCACAAAAGTCAGTAACACCCTCACATTATATACAGTATTCACACAAAATTCAGTACAGACCCCTACACATTATAAACAGTATCTCCTCAAAGTTCAGTACACAAGCAAACCCCCTCCACATTATAACAGTATCTCACAAAAGTCAGTACATCCCTCATACTATATATCAGTACTCGCAAAAATCAGCTACACCCCACACATTATATACAGTATCACACAAAAGTCAGTAAAACAGACACCCCCTCAATTATATACAGTAATGTCAGAACAACCTCTACAACATTATGTCATATCAGTATCTCACAGACTGTCGAACACACCCCTCACATTATTACAGTAAAGTCAGTACACCCCTCACATATAATCAGTATCTCACAAAAGTCAGTAACAAACCCCTCCCACTTATTATACATTACTCACAAAAGTCATACACCCCTCCACACTATATGACTACAGTATCTCACAAAAGTCAGTAACAACCTCACCTTATTACACTTATCTCACATAAGTCAGTATAGACTAAGTACAGCCCCTCTAACTCATAGGCCGCCATCAGAAATATATGGTGGCCCCATACAGCTGGAGCATTTTGGGCCCACACTCCACCTGATCCCTGGCACCGCCCTCTCGGCCAACCCAACCCCCCCCCAACACCCCCCATCCCGGCCGTGCCCGAAAGGCCCCACCCAGCTCCCGGCCTCATCAACAATCACCACCCTGAAAAAGAAAAAATGGTTTCTGGGTCACAAAAAAAAAAAAAAAATTGCGCCCCAAAGTTTTGGGTTTAATTTTTGGGCGGATTATACAAGGAATCTATCGTATTTTTTGGGGCATTCATTACATCCAGCAAATACCCCATGTCACCATTTAAAATTTTTTGGGAAAACCAAATACCCAACCAATTTGCCAACAAAAATAAAAATACTAAATAATACCGACCACCTACCATATCGACACACCACCCTATGTTACTGACCAAAACAGCATACCAAACCATATCACAAAAAAAACAACAATAAACACACCAATAATATCGCCACAATCAAAACCACTATCCCAACATAACAATACTGAATAAACCGCCCTATTTTTTACTGAATATAAACCATTACATCAAGACCAACATTTCCCCAAAAAGTGACCCTATAGGTTTAAACCATGTCACATTTCTTCGCAAAAAAGTTACTTAATTTAGGCCCCACGGGAACCTTTCCCTTTGACTTTTATTTCTCTTTTCTTCTCTATTTTGGTCCAAAACCCCCATGAGACTTCCCCTCCACCACCCTTTTTTTCCCTTAAAATTTATAAAAACCCCACCCAACTCCTTTTTTTTTTTTATCATTTTTCCCCAAAAGGCCCCCCCCCCCATTCAAACCCCCACTTAAAAGGGCCCCAAATGTAATAATTTACCCCCCTAATTATGACCCCCCCAATCATAATAGGAAAAAGGGCCCCGAGCGTACTAATAGCTTGGGGGAAATAGGGAACTTCCCGGTGTAGGGGACTTTTTGGGGCCCCCCCCCTTAGTTTTTTGATCCCCTCCTTATTTTTAAAGGCCCCCCTCCTTTATGAGGGCCTTCCTTTTTTGTAGGGGCCCCTCCTTTTATTGAGGCCCCCTCCTTTAGTTAACCCCCCTCCTTTTGTTGTAGGGCCCTCCTTTATTGGGCCCCACCTTTTGTTTTAAAGGGGCCCCCTTAGTTTTAAAGGGGCCCCCTTTATTATAGGGCCCATCCTTTAGTTTAGGGGCCCTTTCCCTTTTTTTTAGGGCCTTCCTTTAGTTTAAAGGCCCTCCTTTATTTGTTTTGGGCCCTTCCCTTTTTGTAGGGGCCCATCCTTTAGGTTCGGGGCCCCTCCCTTTTTTTTTTAGGGCCCCCTCCTTTATGTAGAGCCCCTCCTTAGTTTTTGGCCCCCCCTTTTTAGTTTTAGGCCCCCTTTCTTTAGTTGAGGGCCCCCTCCTTATTAGGGGGCCCCTCCTTTTTTAGAGCCCCCCCCTTTAACGGGGCCCCCCTTTTTTTAGGGCCCCTCCAAAGTGCAAGCCCCTCCTTTATTTTACCCCTTTTAAAAGCAGGGCCCTCCAAAATGCAACCCCCTCCTATATGCAGACCCCCCAAGGCAGGGGCCCCCCCTTTATTTAGGCCCCCCCCCAATAGTGCAGCCCCCTCAATGGGAGGGCCCCCCCCTATGCAGGCCCCCCAAAAGGAGGGCCCCTCCTTTTTCAGGCCCCTCTTTAGTAGTTTGGGCCCCCAAATGCAGGGCCCCTCCTTAGTGAGGCCCCCCTTTAGTTGTAACCCCTTCCCAAAAGTGCAGGGGCCCCTCCTTTTTTGAGGCCCCCCTCCTTTTGTTTTTAGGGCCCCTCCAAAAGTCAGGGGGCCCCCCTAGGAGGGGCCCCCCTTTTTGTTTACCCCTTTTAATATGCAGGGCCCCCCCAAAGTGCACCCCCCCCTTTTTGTTTGGGCCCCCCCAATAGGCAGGGCCCCCATTATGGAGGGCCCCCCTATGAGGCCCCCCAATAGTGCAGGGCCCCCATTTAGTGGGGAGGGCCCCCCAATAGTGCAGGAAAACCCCCTTGTGCAGGGGCCCCCCCTTTAGTAGGGGCCCCTCAATATGCAGGGGCCCCTCGTTTGTGGTAGGGCCCCTCCAAATGCAGGGCCCCATCCTTTGTTGTAAGGCCCCCCCTTAGTTTTAGGGCCCCCTGTAGCTAATTTCTCACTCCCGCTCCCCCGCTCTCCGTCACCCCCTAAAGGAAACTCGGGAGGGGGCCCAGACGTCCTTCCCCGCGCCCCCAGAGCATGTACCGGGGGGAGGAGCGCACAGCTCCCCTCTCCCTTACACTTTAATTTTTCCCTCGCAAACGGCATACAATAAAAAGGAGCCTCTGGAAGCCCCAAGGGGCAGCCTGCCGGGGGCAGCGGGGCCCCCCCCCTGGGCCCCTCAACCGCCCGGGGCCCGGGACAAGCAGACCGGTTGACGCCCCACGGCGGCCCTGCCCCTCACAAATACAATTCACAAAAAGTCATAACCCCTGACATTAATAAGACTCACACAATCAGACAACCCCTCACTTATATACCCAAAAAAAAAAAAAAAAAAACTCACAAATCATAACCCCCTCAATTATATACAAAACATCCACACAAGTCAGTACAAACCCCCCATTATATACGCACTACAAATCAGAAACCCCTCACATTTATATACGTATCTCACAAAAGTCATACAAAACCCCCCACATTATAACAGATCCCCACAAAAAATCAAAACCCCTCAAATTTTTACATATCTCCAAAAATCATACACCCACATTAAACAAACTTACAAAACATACACCCCCCACATTAAAAAAGTATCTCACAAAAGTCAGTACACCCCCACATTTTACAGACTCAAAAAGTCAGTAAACCCCCCAATTTTATACATTTTCTCAAAAATCAGACACCCCAAAATTATATACATTTTCCACA
>JAODAL010082828.1:0-11449 GCA_025379985.1 Phyllomedusa bahiana
GAAGTTTATGGTCCACTATGTTGTCCTCTGGCTCCCAAGATCTTTCTTCTGGCCGAAATCCCTACTAGTCAATAAGGAAGTATAACTTCCCTCTGATCTTGTTCATGGCCAGGATCTCCTTCACAGACAAGATGTCAGTGATATCAGCCTCAGGAGAAGCGGGTGCGACCTTCCGAGAAAAACGATTCAGGATGAGTGGTTTAAGCAGGGAGACATGGAAGGAGTTCGGGATACGCATCGTAGGAGGGAGCCCTGAGCTTATAGGCCAAAGGATTAATCTTCTCCAACACCTCAAAAGGCCCCAGGAACCGGGGAACCAGCTTGTAGCAGGGAATCTTGAGGTGAATGTATATAGAGAACAGCCAGACTTTATCCCTAGGAGTGAAGGACGGAGGAGATCTCCTATTCTTGTCTGCTCAAACCTTCATCTGGGCAGAGGTCTGTTGCAGAGATTCCTGAGTGTCACTCCAGATAGCTTTCAAATCCCGGACCAAAGGGTCCACAGCGTGGACATCAGAAGAGGACGACAGAGTGAGAGGTGGGCGGGAACGTTGTCCATATAACACAAAGAGGCACAAGCCAGCTCTGAGTCCAGGGAATTATAGGAAAATTACGCCCAAGGCAACATCCTGATGCACAAAAACAAAATGGCACAGGTAGTTGCCCAAGACCTGGTTGACTCTCTCTACTCTCTATTAGTCTGCGGAAGGTAGGCCGAGGAAATGTACAGTTTCACTTTTAACTGTTAACAGAAGGCCCGCCAGTATCTTGACACAAATTGGACCCCCCGCTCCGAAACAATATGTAGGGGAAGTCCATGCAACCGGAATCCATGCTGGAAGATGAAACTGGTGAGGCGTGGAGCGGAGGGTAAACCGAGCAGAGGGACAAAGTGAGGCATTTTAGAAAAACGGTCCATGACTACCCAAATGACCATATTGCCGATAGAAGGAGGTTAATAGGTAATAAAATCCATAGCCATAGGGAACCACTTTTTGCCACTCCTCTACAAAGGCCAGATTTGTGGAGTTCACAAGTAAGAGTTGTCTTTTGGATATATTCTCCCACCTGAGCTGTGGATCTCTACAGCTCCTCTAGACTGATCCTGGGCATCTTGGCTGCATCTCTCATTAGTGTTCTATTTGTCTGAGCTGTCAGTTTAGGTGGAAGGCCATGTCTTGGCACAACTGCTATACTCCTTCCATTTTATGGATGATGAATTTGCTCTGTGAGATATTTAGTCAAACACAAGATAAGGCTGCACTATATTAATGTAATTCAGTCATCCATAAGTTAATTTTCAAAATTTTATTATTCTGCTAACAAAAAACATGATTCATACTTAATCCAGCTTCACAATTCATGATAAATTTGAATTTAAAGTTACATGATCATGGATTCCATTTAAAGAAGGTACATTTCAGTCCACTATTGGACCTTTATCAACGGAATCTTCTTAGGATGTACTATTTCTGTTCAATTTTGTATTCGTTTTTTATAAAGTTTATTTCTGAGGTGTCTGGTGTGTTTCTTGGTTTTCATTAATCTTTTTGTTCACTAATGTTCTCTAACAAACCTCTGAGCCTTCACAAGACAGTTGTAGTATAGTATCTAGTCTAAATGAATAAAAAATGGTGCCGCACACCATTTCTCACTTCGATTGGCACCCTTGCGACTATATGTGGTGATCACTTAACATGGCGGTTGGAAGTCTTGTAAACGGTGGTAGAACCACCATCTTTGTTCACCCTTTTGCATTGTATAAATAATACAAAAGAATGTACTAACAATAATGGTCCTTAGTGGTCAAGTACGCTAGGGGGAGTCAAAGAACAAGTTTTAAAAAAAATTTAAAAGTGTAAAATAAAATTAAAGTATTAAAATTATCCTCCTTTTGATATTTTACAAATAAAAAAATAAAAAAGTTACTTATAATTGATATGGCTGTGTCCGTAAAAGTCCGACCTATTAAAATATCACATAATTTATCCTGTATGCTTAACACAGAAGAACAGAAAAAAAAATCCAAACGCTAAAATTGCATTTTTTTTTGCTATTTCACATCCCCTAAAAATTGGAATAATAGTGACCCAAAAAGTTACATCTATCCCAAAATGTTACCAATAAAAAGTAGACTTCAGCCAAAAGAGCTGCTCCCTACTCTTACTCATGTCCATATGTAAAAGTACAAAATAGCTATCGGTCACAGAAAATAGAGCTGCAGCAAAAATTTAGAAAAAAAAAAGTTACATTTTTTATGGTACTAAAATATAACAAAAACCCTATCATATCATCCTGCAAAAAAATACAGTATATCACATCATTTATACTGAAGAAAAAAACGCAGTAAAAATAAAACCCCTGCAAATATGACGGAAGTACTTTTTTCCACATTTCAACCAACTTGGAATTTTTTCCAAGTATATATCTAAGTAGATGGAAAACTAAAAAAAATGTTATGGCTCTTGGAAGGTGAAGAGGAGAAAGCAAACATGTGGACCCAAAAAAAAAAATAAATGCTGTGTTCTTAAAGTTTTTTTCTCACTAGGAAGATTAGCTTTCAACACAAACAGTGGTTTCTATGGTAACCTACATACCTGTTATCTGATTAGCTGAGAACAGAAGTAATGTCATCCCATGGTAGGATTAACCGGACTGAGCAGTAAGTGAACTAATTATGTTAAACAAGATCAGCTGCTGTACACAAAATATACAAGTGCTGTGAGCCCTGAGAAGCAAGGAGTAATCTATAATTGGGTTAAAGATAACAAGTAGAGATGGGCGAATTTCTCAAAAATTCGATTTGGTGACTTCGCCGAATTTTCCGACAAAATTCGTTTCGGTCCGAATTACTTTGGGATGAATCTCGTTAAAAAAACAGCTATTTCCAGGCTGCATAGAGCCTGTAGGGTGCTGTAGAATGTTGTGCCATGCTTAAATATGCAGAGGGAGCTTGGTTTGGTCGTCATACAATGTTGTGTTTTAGTATGACACGCATATGACTGCCGCCACTCTTAGAATCGCTTCACTATAAAATTCCCTGGGCACTTAAGAGGGCAAAACTGACCAAAAAACTGAAGCGGGAATGTAGCCTGATAAAGTCATGGCAGCGAAGCTGGTAAAAAACAAGCTGAGGGCTACGATCCTACCATAGCGTCAAAGAAAACACAGTGTAGTTACCGGAGCACCAAAGATGCAGCACAGTAGGGGACGTCACAGGGCAGGATTCACCCTGCGACCGCACAGCATCCGGTTCTTACGGCATGTGTTGACCACTGACAAGGTCATACACTTATCTCCCAGATGACATCTGACAACCCCAGAGTCGGGTGGGTTTGCACACACTTACCCTTGTTGGCATGGCCTGGGAGCAGGTGAGGGCTCTTCACCTAGTCCTCAACCCACTCTGTCCCGTACGCTTCCCACAGCAGAGAAACTAATTATTGCTGATGGCCCTATGCACACTATACAGTGAGGAACCAACTATTTGAGAGGGCCAGTGGGCAGGCAAAGGGTGGGGGAAGGGACCATCCGTTGCTTTCTTGAGAAGTGGGCAAATAGTGATGTGAGAGAGTTTCTCAATGGGGGGTTATGATATTGCGAGCGGTCAGGCTTTGTACAGCGACACCGTTGGGAGGGACGGCGGTGACAGGCAAACACTTGATCGATGTGCAGATCGCACATGTGGGAAGCGGGAGGTAGAGGTGAGGCGGAGACAATGTTATTCTGGTGCCCTAGTTTAACAAGGATAAAGTGCCCCCCATACGGGAAAATTCAGTCCATCCATGCTCCTTGTGCCCCTTTTCTCCTGGGATGAAGTGGTGCCCTACCTCCGAATACCCATTGTCGGCCCTGGAAGCATTCCATTATCTCGTACATTAAGTTTTTAGAGACGGGAGGAGTAGAAGGAGGGCTTTGGACGACAGGGGACCAATTGGAATCTTGCGAAGTAGAGATTTAATTGTCTGGGCCGGGAGATGTAAAGTTGGGTGTCATCAGCTATGGTGTATTGAAAGCCATGTTGATGCTATCGCTGACCCAGACCAAACAGTGTACAAGGTTCATCATTATCATAGGGAGAAGCAGAGAGCAGCATTGAGTGTCAGGCAGTGGTGCAGCCGGTAAGTCGGTAGTGTGGCCGGGAGTCAGCAGGGTGGCAGCACGTGCGAGGTAGGGAGCCAAACGGCCACGATTTAGAACACACACTTTGCAGAGCCAGAAAGCGTAGCGGCACAGGGGACTCACCGGGCAGTGGGCCGGTAACAGTCAGTCAGTGCCAGCGCTTTTGGTGGTAAAATCCACCTACTCGGCGGTGTGCCAGTTTTTTGCTAAGACACCAGGAGGAGGCAAACAGGGCTATATGTCAAATCTGTGGCCAATAGTAAAGGGCGTGACTCAGGGACATAACGTTAGTACCACGGCCCTGCATCAAACATCATGCGCTGTCACCATAGTCGTTCAGATGTGGTGGTCCATCCTGTCCCAAAGCTGTAGCACCCTTGACTGCTCCCATTTCAGGCGTTCATGGCTTCCTTCACTTCTGCCGAAGGACAAATCCCGGTCTATTACATCATCTACCGGTCCAGATACTCTGCTCCTCG
The DNA here is from genome assembly GCA_025379985.1 of Phyllomedusa bahiana. Taxonomy (NCBI): domain Eukaryota; kingdom Metazoa; phylum Chordata; class Amphibia; order Anura; family Hylidae; genus Phyllomedusa; species Phyllomedusa bahiana. Next base: position 4,602 of record JAODAL010082828.1, read on the forward strand.
GCACTCATGGTGCAGCAGTCGTTCACGAGCTGATTGCAAGGACAGCTGTCATGCCTATGAATCTAGCCATCCCTAAGGCAGAAGCTGTCCTGTCCAGTTGTGGTACTGCAGTCCCTGCCTTTTCACTGGTGACTCTGCCACCATATCAAAGAATGGCCAGGAAAAACTTGCATTCACTTACAGCCATTGTAACGACATGGGTAGTGGCTCCTCTGGACCACAACATCGCGGTGGTAGTGGCCTGCCAGGGAGCGGGGTATAAGTAGGTCTGGTTCTTGACAAGAGCCTGCCGCAAGGCAGGATGGATTTTTCTTGTGGCGAGAGTCTACCAGGTCGATACCCATGGTGCGACTAGCTTGAGGTGGGCAGCGAGGCGCAGGAGGTACCGAAACGTACGACGACAACTCGTAGTCAAAAGGTAAGGCCAACAGGTCAGGGCAGGCGGCGGAGATTCAAAGGTCAGGTAACATAGCAGAAAGGTCGGGTTGCACGGGCAGACAGGAACTTGGTGAAACCAGGTGGAAATTGATGAACGGATATAAATATTTAACAGGGGGAAATTGATGAACAGAATAAATACTTAACAGGGGGAAATTGATGAACAAGATTAAATATATTAACAGGGGAAATTATTGAACAAAGAAAGGCCATTAACGATTTTTTGAAGATCCAGCTGGACAGGTGATTGCTCTGGCGAACGAAGTACATACGGGAGGATATCTCAATCAGTTGTTCAAGTCTTAACACCATCTGCAAGACATTATAAAAAGGCCAGGAAACTTTGCATGCACTTCAGCCGTTCTTAAAACACTAATCACACCTCCTTAAGCTGCAAACGCCACAACCGGACCCCCCCAACATTAGGCTCATATGTGACATTTCCAAAAGGATGGAATTCAGCCCTCCATATGTGGAATGCTCTATTAACAGAGAAAGGCTATTAATGGTTTATGGATGGATCCAAGTGGACGGAGGGACACCCTGTGTAATTTTAATGTTTGGCCACTGCAGCTACTGCGTGACCACTGCCGTTTGCTCAGGCCCTTTCATGCGTGACATGGGTTTTTGGAGTCGCTTGGGAATACGGGATGAATAACGTACATTGCCATGCTTCATGTTGTCACGGACAGCGTTAGTGGATACAGGACCAACGAAACCGATGCCAATAGCCAAGCCAGGGAGCGGGATCTAAGTAAGGCCCGGCTTTCACCCGAGCCCGCCGTAAAGCGGGATGTACTTGCTGCGGCGGGAGTATACCAGGTCGCTACCCCTGTCTTTACTTGCTTGCGGTGGCAGCCAAGGTATAGCGTGTTACAGAATCGTCAGGCAGGCTCGTAGTCAAAGGTCAGGCCAACAGATCAGGGCAGGCGGCGGTAGTTTCGAGGTCAGATAAGTAGCAGAAAGGTCGGATGACAGGAAACTGATGAACTGGGGAAATTGTGAAAGGAATAATATATAAACAGGCGAGGATAGTATTGAACAGGGGAAATTTGTTGAACAGAATAATATATATTAACAGGGGGAGGGGAAATTGATGACAGAGTAAACGGGGTGGGCCTCCCTCTTTTAGTCCAGCATTAAACAGGAGAGGGCCTCCCTTTTTCCACCTTTAAGGGGAGGGCCTCCCTTTTTCCCACCGTTAAACAGGGGAGGGCCTCCCTTGTTTCCACGTGTTTACAGGGGAGGGCTCTCCCCTTTTTCCACACTTTAGGTGAGGGCCTCCTTTTTCCACCGTTAACAGGGGAGGGCCTCCCCTTTTTCCACCGTAACAGGGAGGGCCTCCCTTTTTCCACCGTTAAAGGGGAGGGCCTCCCCTTTTTCCACCGTTAACAGTGGAGGGCCTCCCCTTTTTCCACCTTTAACAGTGGAGGGCCTCCCCTTTTTACTACAAAGCCAGTTTTGCAGCTGTCCTTTGCTTCTTTTTTTTCTGTCCCATTCCAGCTTTGTACTGAATTCCATCAACACTGCCACAGAATGCAAAATTAGCACCTAAAAAAAATTTTCCTGTAGTTATTGGTCTCCTTCAGTTCAATTTTCCATGCAGGCATTTGAACAAAACTGGAGTAAGGGCAGAAACTGGATTCAAACCACCTGTTATACTTCATGAGTGTTTGATTGTCACTGCTGTCCTCCTCAATGGTTGGGTATGCAGAGGCTTACCGCTCGCCAAAAAACCTCCCATGCCACTCTCCACATCAATACTGCAAGAAGCAGGGGATATTGGCCCATTTTCTTCGCTGCCAAGTAGCTGCTGACTGCCCTCCTCAAATTGTTCATCCTCACTGTATAGTGGCGCTGAGCCCAGACCACATAGTAGATCTCTGGTGAGGGAAACCGGATGGGGCCCGTGGGCGGGTTGAATAAGGTGAGGGCCACTGACCCGCTCCGGGCCATGACAACTAAGGGTTATGTTTTGACGTTCCCACCAAACTCTTGGTGGGGTTGTCAGATGGTCATCTGGGAGGAAGTGGATGACCTAGTCAACCAATCAAGAATCACTGGGTTGCTGAACAAAAACACGGGCCGCTAGATAAACTTTGGGCAGTTCTGGCCTCACCGAGTAAACCCCTGCTGAACCTCCCCTTGCTGTGCTGTGCCTGTGTCTGCTCCAGGAATGTTGTGCCACTGCCACTTGCATGTGAAGAGCCTGCCCCCTCTCTGTCTGACTTTACTGTTTGTTCTAAAGGGTACAGACTCTGTTTAAGGGAAGATTATCTGTATATGATAAATAAAACACCCTGTATTTGACTCCAAATTGAACCCAGTAAAAAGCTTGGGTTAACCCTTGGAAAATAAATTGCGCTCCACAAATGGCCAGGAAAAATTTACTTGTGTATTTTACTGAATATAAAAGTACAAACAGGCTTAATTAACCTTCGGATATGAATTATGCTATAGAATTTCTTCTTTGGCGGTGAAAAAGAAAGTTTCTTTTACTGAATACAATGCAGAAAAATACTTAGTTAACCCTTGGATGTAAATTGCGCAAAAGAAATGTGCTGCCAACAATTACCAGCTTTGTAGCGTGTGTGAGCTTTAGCGGCTCTGGGATCTTGGCACACGTGGATTTTCAGGTAGAGACAGAGACAGATCTTTCGGTATAAAATACAGGGCCTCTGTATTTTATTTAAGCAGCAAACAAAAAAACAAGTGCAAGGCATGCACAATATAAAACAAAAGAACAGCCTGCCCGTCTGGGATCTAACTAACAAAGACCAACTTAATAATAGCTTGTAGTTTCCTGCTGGATCTCCAGCGTGTTCCTCTCCAAAACTTAAAGGTAGCCTAGGAGGTTTTAGTCAACTCCAGTCAGCTTCCCTGCTGACTTATATATTCCAGGTAAAACCTGGAGTGGAAACCATGGGAGATGGACCCATGGGAGTGAGCACCCACCCTGCTCTATGCTCAACTCCAATGAAAGGCCCGCCCGGGAATTTGGGTGGAAGACATACTACAATTAAACGTTAACCATATGTCGACAGTCATAAATGTCGACACCTATCTAATAATTGGGCCTTTCATTCCCCCCAAAGGCTCCTTACCTTGGGGGCATGTGTCTGGACATTTGAAGGCGCATGCAAGGACTCTGGCCGGGATATACACACCGTTATATATCCTTCCTGCTGTTGCAACCTTACACGTGTTAAAACGGCGTGTATTTTACGGAACACAACACAGAAAAACTTGTAATTAACCTTCGGTTATGAATTATGCTACAGGCAAAATTTCTTCTTTGGCGGTGAAAAAGAACGTTTCTTTTTACTAAGTACAACTGCAGAAAAATTTCTTAGTTAAACCCTTGGATGTAAATTGCGCAAAAGAAATGTGCTGCCAACCAATTACCAGCTTTGAAGCGTGTTTAAAACGGCGTGTATTTTTCGGAAACACAACAACAGAAAAACTTGTAATTAACCTTCGGTATGAATTATGCTACAGGGAAAATTTCTTCTTTGGCGGTTTAAAAAGAACGTTTCTTTTAGTGACCACAACAGAAGACAACGCTTAATTAACCCCTGGATCTAAATTGCGCAAAATGATGAGCAACCAAACATTAAGTGGTATTTGGGATTGTAAAAATGCCGTTTCTTTAACTGAATACAACAGGAACAGGCTTAGATAACCCTTGGATATTCAATGCGCTCAAGAACTGAGGCAGATAGCATTAAAATGTATATGCAGCTGCATTGGACGCCCCACTGGACTTCCAGTTCCAATACCCACAAAAATCAGAATTAGAACGTAAGAGAAGCAGTCTCTGAGAACAAGCTGTGACACCCCCAAAATAACGCTGTATAAAAGTGTGTTCTTTAGTAGGAGACTCATGGGCAGCAGCGGCGGCAAGCACCTTCCTACACAGCACAGTGAGAGGATTGTGAGGAGCGAGCATGGCGCCCGGATTTAATAGTGCGGTGACGCACAGAATCCCGCCGGTATCTGATTGCTTAATCTCTGCACAAAGTCATGTAGGCTACGCCTTTCTTCCTCCCAGACTTCTTTGCCCCATGTAACGCCATGTGCTAGCAGCCATTTTATCAATCAAAAACACGCTTCGTTCCTGCGAATCACCCCAAACTTCGACTTCGTTCAGAACCGAAGTTTTCCTGAAATGCTAAACGAATTCCACTTCTTAGAATGAATTTGCCCATCTCTAATAACAAGCTCCTGCTCTGTCAGAGCTCCATCCCTCCCGTCACTCCTGCTCACAGCTAATCAGATAACATGTATGCAGGTTACCATAGAAAGCACCGTTTGTGTTGAAAGCTAATCTTCTTAGTGAGAAAATCCTTTTAAGGGATTTATGGGGTTGTCCCATCTAACAAGTTTAGGTCAGAGGCCAGCTCATAGCCTGCTACAAGTCAGCCTCAGAGAATTGGGAGATGACTATGCTTGTGCAGTCCTCCCCATTAACTTCTATGTTACACACACATGGGAATATGTATGAAAACTATTTAGATCAGTCAATCAGAGCTCCCCTTTCATTTTTTCAGATCACTATATGAAATGAAAGGGAATATCTGATTAGTTGCTATGGGCAACAAAGAAAGTCTTAAACCTAGTCAAGTTTCATACATGACTTCCACAATTTTTTTCAGAAGTGTCATATAATTGAATGAGGAGAACTGTGCAAGGGGCAGCCCCTCTTTTGCAAAAAAGTGGGGGTTTTAGACCTAAACAGGTTTTATCATGTAGCCCCCAATCTTTTAAGATTTTGGGCCAACCCCCTTAACTAACCCAAAATTTTTAGTTAACCCGGGGAAAAAGGTCATCAATAAAATTTAAAGTTTTTAAATAGGAAGCAAAGTTTTCTTCTAAAAGTTTGTGTGCTAAAAGTCCATGATAACATTGATGTGAATGGTATATTTTGATTTTGAAGGGGTGAATTACAATTTACCATTTACAAATTCTAAGAAGTCTCCAGCAATGAGTGATGATGATATTTGCTTTATGTACATGATTTACGTTGCCCTTATAATGTCAAGAAATATGTAATCCTGTGTTTTAATTCATACTTGCTAGAATAAAAGCAACAAGACTTTTGGGTTCCCCTTTTTTTTTCCTTAAATGTTTTTAACAAATAAACATTGCTGCCTTTTTAAAAATTGTGGTTTTTTTTTGAAGTTAAAGGGACTGCCCCAGTGCCAATTTTTTCAAAATTTTAAATTTTTTTTCCTTCCTTAAATTTTTAAAAAATTTTCAGTGAAAATTAAAAAACTAGGTTTTCAAATTTTCCCGGGCCCCCAGCATTTTTGGGCTGACAAATCTGAAAAAGGGAAAAACTGGAGAGGGTGGAAAAATTTACAAGGAAAAATGAATTTTTTTTGGGGAAGGGCCCTGAGGATTCATGTGGTTTGGGGGGAGCTGGAAAAAGGGGCTGTTGGGGGGGAAAAATTAAAACTGGGGGGCCCTTAAAATTTTGGGGATTTGTCCAAAAACTCATTAGAAAATCAGTTACAATTGCAGATTTGTTTATTATTTATTTTATTATACTTTACTCCCTTTTTTTAAAAAAACAGTTTCCAATGATTTTTGCCTTTTTAACAAAAAATACCCCTGCGTTTCTTGTCAGCCTGGGAAACGTAAAAAAACTTTGGGCCTTTCCCGGGAAGATTTTTGGTCCAAACTGGGTTGCCTTTTCCCTTTTGGGGTAAACCCGAGTGGAATAAAATCATGTTTTGAAGAAGGGAGCTAGGCATTCTCGAAAGCTCACCATTTAAATATTCTCCCGTTAGCCTCAAAAAGGTATCGCCTGATTTAAAAACCTTTTTTCTATACTTTCTTTTTGGCTAAAAACGGGACAACATTTATACTTTTTGGAAACTAAGGGGGTTTTCATATTTTTTGTTCTTTGTTGTTTTACAGGGGTAAACTGCAGAGAATTAAGTCAGTTATGCGGGTTTTATTTACCAGTAGAAAAAAGCTGACAAAAGGAAATTTTTAATGTATGGTTTTTTTAAATTGGGGTTTTAGCGATTTTTATTAAACAAAATTTGAAATCGGGCCCCCTTTTTTTTGGTTTATCAGATTTTTTAAAGCATGGGGATAATTTAGGGTTTTAAAATTTTGTGAATCATCTATTAAGATCGCGCCTTTTTCGGCGGGTCCGGGGGTTTTTTGGCGGCCAGGGAAAATCAGATTACAGAAATAGAGCAAAAGGGGTTGGGGGATGTTTTGGGGCGAGTCATGACTGGGATTTTGTATGGTTTTCGATTGGCTGGAAAAAATCACATGGGCCTTTGGGTTTAAAATTAGAAAAGCGTTTTCCCGTTCCCGCTCCCCGTGTCTTCTGTGTCCCCTTTGGGGGCGAAGGACTTGCCTCTGCTTGTGTCCAACGCTCAGCAAATTATTAT